>JAQBSW010002672.1:0-98193 GCA_029291075.1 Eudiplozoon nipponicum
TATGAAGACGATTAATTTCTTAGCATTTCATCCTGTTATTCAAAATCAATGGACTATCGTTCGTTTAATGAAAGAATGGTCAACAAAGTTATTATTAAGCGATCTAGACAGAGAAGAACGACATGCGGTGTTTCACAAAGCTATACTATGGACCGACACTATTCAAAGTGGTACTTGTGGAATTGCAGAATGGTGTCATCAAAGGTCAAACCTGCAATGTCCTGATGTTCTAAGAGTTATCTTCCCATTTCGCCCCGTCAACATAGCCTTCTATAATAGAATTATCTTTGATTATAATGAATTGTGTAGGTATGTTATTACTCTCAGATCAGAGATTGATTATAAAGCAAGCGTTATAAGTTGGTAATATGGCATTGCGTAACTATGCTTATATTTATGATTCTGTAATTAACGGCGCTTTCAAACTAAAGCATTCAGAAGACATTAACGACCTAGGTGCGACTGTTAAATGTATAGCTTTGGATGGAATACATCTGAGAATAGTTAAAATATGTAGATAAGCCAATCTTTGATTACTCATTTGTAACATGGAGCCCAATTAAATAGTGTCGGTCAGATATATTAGAAGTTGTAAAACAATTGGATGCAAGATAAGTTAACCCTGAATCGTACGGCATGTCCGTTTGTAGACTACATTTTTTACAATTACAATCACTGTGGTTTGGATCATTATGTTCATTATTAAAACTATTCCATCTGAACAACTCATATATCTATAAGATCCTCTTTTCTAGATGCATACCGTTAAAATATTGAATACGATTTATTGGATTGAAATGCTATGAATTAATCCAAATTTATAAAAAAGAGTTCACGCGTCTCTTTGATGACAGGAAAAATATTACAACGATACCATAAAACTAATAATTTTGATTTGATAAATGGTGGTTAATGATATTAATTAATTAAAATTTATCAGAAATAGTGGAAAATTAATAAACATTTCGTTTTATTGTTAAGAGGCATATTGTTTTCTTAAATTCATATTTAAAATAATACTTTACCACTTCTTAAATGTTCACGAGTCTCGACTTTATTAAATGAATGAGTACAGTTCCGTTCTTTCATTACTAGTCATATTTGATTGCAAACTTCTAGCGAGTTATCCTTATCAATTAAACTATGACTATTTAATGAATTAAATTGTTTCGGTATGTGTGTAGCAGGGATTTACATTCTAAAACAGCAATTTCGAAGATCTGATAACTTTTTCGGAAACAAATATTGTTATAACAAAGTAATTTCTAGGATTTTAAAATTCTTTGCTTAATGAATTTTAGAAGTAATAAGCTATCTCTGAAAAGTAATCGCTAAATTACTAATAAATTTTGGTATGACAAGAAAATATCAGAGATCCCGGTACCCTCCCGTTAACGAACTATGTTACATCTTAGTCATGCCTCAGATTTTGTTACACTTCTCTTATTGAATTGTTGAGTAAAAAGCAACTAATGAAAAATCATAGCCTTTCTACCAATAAATTGTGGTATAACAAAGCAACGCCTCAGATATGATTACACTTTCGCCAGTTAATTTCAGCGTATCAAAGCCACGGCAGAGTTCTTATCATCATTCGTTTTGATCATGCTTTTACTATTGTACGTTGTCATGATAAGGCTGCATGATTGCTAAGCTGCTAAAACAATTTGTTCAAGGTAAGCAATGTATAAAATCATACTTATATTTCATAAATAATTTTTTTATAAAAAAACTATGTTTAAATTACTCAAAAACGTTTGGCAAAACTGATCATTCAATTACCATTCAATCATTGTCTCTCTATTCAATACTTTAGAGCTAATCACTCTTCAATAAAAGTATTTTAATATTACCTTAATATTCTTTTACCAGTCAGTTTTAGTATAACAGAGCGAGAATTAAATCTTATTGCTATTCTACCAGGAAATTTTTGCCTAAATCAAGGCTTGAAAACTGATTACAAATTTGTTAGTAAAATGTGGTAATACTAGTAATCGCCTGAGTTCTGATTACTCAATTACCAGAGAAGTTTTGTTTAAACAATCATTGTTTGCAAACTTATGATTCTCCAAACCATTAAAACTCGGATAAGGAAGATTTGTCTATAATCTGTTTACGCTTTAATCAAATCATCTTTTAATAATTATCCTAAACCGCATATCAAATTATTATTCTTCCATAGAAATTGATTTACGAAATCAATATCTGAGACATCAATATTCTCCTATCAATAAATCCTGGTATAACAACACTATTCCTGACGTTGAATTATTCTTCTTCCAAGTAATCTTGGTATTAAAAAACAATAACTAACGTATGACCACTTACCCACCAATAACTTTTAGTAAAAAAGGCAAATCTCCAGGTTAATTTACGTGTCTTACCAATTAAGTTTTGTCTTACAATGCAATGCGTGATGTCGAGTAATTTTTCTAGCAATTTAAATTTATATAATAATTCAATACCTGATATATGATTACTCGCTTACCAATGAATTTATTTATAAAAAACGATACCTGATATCGTATGGCTACTCAAGCAATGAATTTGTTAAACATTGCAAAGAATGATGACTAATTAATTTACTCGCGATGAATTTTGGTAATAAAAAACGGCGTCAGACATCTGATTCTAATTTTAACAGATAATTTTAATATAACTAACCAACACCTAAGATATAAATACTCTTTTATCAGGGAATTTAGAAAGCACAAAGCAACGTCTGAGATATAATTACTTTTCTATAAGTGCATTATGCTATAATAAAGCAACTTTTGATTTAATATTACCTTATTAACATAGAATACGTTGAACAGCAAAGCAATGCCTGATATCAGGTTACTCATCTACTTAAAAAATTCTTTTTAATAAACGTGACTTGGTATCTAATTACTCTTCTAACACGGAATTTTAATATAATATATCAAGATTTAACGTATGAATATAAGCATTGCTTATAAGCATATGATTATAAGCATATGTAATAGAAAGTAACAACTAATATATTTATGTATCACACCCACTGCAGGGGAATGCGTACTAATTTACGAAAGAAGTTTGTTAAAAATTGCTAAATATAGAGTATGATCAATTTTAAATTCCGTACTTCTGGTAGAATAATTTTAGGCCCGGGATTTGTGGGTTCACATAAAAAAGCATTCAGGTTTATTTAAGTTGACTGCTAGCATTGCTTCGATTTTATCCATGCCCATAATACTAATATATCTAATGTATTCGCAAATCCTAATAGTAAACAAATTATCAAAGAACCAAATAAGGGTTCGTAAACCTTAATTTTGCTTACTAAGAAACTGAATTTGTGGATTAATGTTATTTCGACTTGGTGTATTTTTCATTTTAATTACATTAAAAGCAAATTAGTCTACAATGGGTAAATCCAAAAGTGAAAGAGCAGATATGTTATCTAAAGATCACTTAAAATCCGTCATAATTAACTTAAATCTAGGTTACCGACGCAATATAGTGTTTAATTCTGAGTTCTTTTGGGTTTGGATGAAAGTGATTTTATAGTCTTCATGTTTAATTTATTGTTGAAGTGTCAAAATGCTGCACGTTTATGGATATTATTTCGAGAAAAATTGCTAGGTGATGTTGTAAACTAAGAATACAAAGAGATAATATTATTAAATGCAATCTGTTCTTAAATAGTAAAAGGCTTAGAATAAATTTGGTAGATAAAGCAATATTATAATCAAGGTTGCGATCTTGATATAAGCACCTGACGCATTAATTACTTATATTTGTCATTATAAACTAAGAATTGTGTATTGTAGAAAAGGCAATTCATCCAGTATACCGGTTTCGTCCTTATTGTTAATTCATTAGGTACTGGCCAGAATTTGCCGCGGACAGGGCTTGAACCTGGGCACGTCTGTGCTTCGGATTCTGGTGCTCTAACCACTGAGCCACATTGCTGCACACTACACTACACACAATTTTCAGTTATATACTAACTAATGTAACTTGTTTAGACTATTTTTCTTTTAGGTGTAGCTCATAGCCGTGGTGATGATCATGGAAATTCAAAACGCGACATTTTTTTGGCGGCAAGCCGTAATTCCGCTATGTTGTTCGACGACTGGTTGAATACAATTGGATTGGTGTTTACTTCAAGCTCGCTAACATGATTTAAATAATTTTTACCACCACCTGCGCAGGGTGGCTCAGTGGTTAGAGCACCAGATTCCGAAGCAGACGTGCCCAGGTTCGAGTCCTGTCCGCGGCAAATTCTGGCCAATTCATAATGAGTTCCCAATAAGGACGAAACCGGTCTACTGGATGAATTGCCTTTTCTACACTATACAATTCTTAGTTTATACTGACATATGTAAGTAATTAATGGGTCAGGTGTTTATATCAAGACCGCAACCTTGATTATAATAATTGTTATCACAGCCCGCGCAACTAATGTTCGTTTAAAGATAAAGCAATAATCTCTTTATTGGAGGCTATTCACCAAAAGATCAGGAAGAATAATATTGGCAAATCTCAAACGTAATCCAAAATCGCGCTGTATATTTTCGAATAGTTATTATAAATATAATTAAACTGAATAGATTCTGTTATCATTAGCTGAAATCGAAAATGATTTTACATTGGGATAAATAAACCCATTATTTTAATTGATGTGCAAGGCTATGTATTTTGAACATATCACTTTCTTATCAGATTCTTTGTTTGAAAGCGAGCAACGATCAGAATTTAACTGTGAAATGTTAATTAGACTAATGATGAAAATTAAATCTAGAAGGAAAAAAATATTTAGGGATGTCAATAGGCAATCTTTATCAGCTGCCAATGGAATTGTAAAGACAATATTGCTCAAATTTTAATAAAATTTGTGTTACTCCATCCAAAATTTTCAAGATAGTGGCATATTCATTGCCTAAATAAATTAAGCAGAATGCTGCTAATGAGTATTGGTTAATATCTAGGACAGCTACTCTCTTGAAGGTAATTGAGAATTTAATATTAGAAAATTTTGACTAAATTTTATTTGTCGACCGATAAATATGATAGACGTATCGAAATGAATGTGGGTTGCACTAAAAAGATAGCCTTTGATAACATGAAATAGGTTATCGAAATAAATTCAGCCACAAATTTATACTAATGCTGAAATTTTGATTTGAATTGCTCATTGCGTTCCTTCTTGTTTGTATTTTCGGCGGCTTTTTGCAGTGCAGGACAATTTATAGCACTCGTAGGTTGGTAGAATCTTGAATCCTTTTCATTTCCAGTTGCACCGATCTTTGGTCTTGATTGATGGGTTCTCACTAGTCCCTTCATTTATTTTTAATCAGTCAATAAAAATTGATTGAAATCATAGATATTAGATACAATTTTTAGAGTATAATATGTTTTTTCTGCACCAGTTGTTGTTCAAATTGGTTTTACTCAAAATATGCAATTCGAGAAAGACCAAAAACGCATTCCGATTACTCTTTTATTGGAGCATTATTATATATAATTTCAACCACTCACATCTTAAAATTCTTCTATCCACGCATTGCAATGCTTGAAATAATAAATCTTTTCTACCAGAGAATTTTGCTTTAAAAGCATCGCCTGAGTTCTGTTTACTTCACGTTCATAGCCAGTTGGAATAACAAAGCAACGTTTGAGATACAGTTACTCTTCTATCAGAACCTATTGGTACTACAAGCAATGCTTGATATCGGATTGCTTTCTATCGATTATTTATTTGTAGCAAAACAACATTTTTGCTATGACTACTATTCAAATGGAGGCGATTTACTTTCAAAAAATGAGATCGGACAAATTATATATATTCTGTAAGAGCATTTTACAATAATAAAATAATGCCTAAGATCGGAATATTATTCTAACAAAGCATTTTGAGTAAGGAAATATAACTACTTGGCAACCAGAGCATTTTCGTGAAAAAAGACGACGTTTAATTTAAATTATCGATCTATCAGTTCGTTTTGGAAAAAGAATCGACGTCCATGTGACTTACGCATTCGTCAAAAAATTTTGGTATGACAAATTAACGACTCAGATATTATTTGTCTTCTACTGAGAAGTTCACTATAATGCGGCAGCGCTAGGTGTATTAATACTTTAACAAAACAGCGTTTTTTTAAATGCAGTGCCTTAGATATGATTACCTTACTGTCAGACATATTTTAGATAACAAAGAAAGGTCTGAGACATTACTTATATTCTTTTGAAAATTTTTTACAGAAAATCAACCTAATCCGAATGAATGCGCTTTAATTAGATCATATTAATATAAAATACGAAGCATGAAATATAATTAATTTGCATCCATAATATTCGGGCATTAAAATGCAACGCCTGATATAGAATTACTCTTCTGTCAGTGATACGAGTACTGTTCTAACCGAGTATTGAGGTATAACATATCAAGGTTTGAGATGTGATTTTATAGCAAGACAGACTCTAATCTGCTACCAGGAAAAAATTCTTATAGCAAGACAGACTGTAATATATTTTATTTTTTTTACCTGATCATTGTGATATATTAGTACTTTGTACGAGATATGACTTCTCTACTGCCGGAGGCTTTTGTAATATCAAATCACATCTGAGTTATAAACACTCGTCTCTTCGTGCATTTTGATATAACATATGACGGTGGAAGATTGGGTCACCATAATTTATTTTTTTTTGTATAAGAAATTCACAGGCATCATTAATTTGCTACCAGAACAATTTGTTAGAACAACAAATGAACACTTATATAGGATTGCTCCTCGGTCAGGACATTGCGGCTTAATAAAACCGTGTCTGATATATGACTTCTTTTCCGTTGTTATATTACAACAACGTCTGAGGTATAATTAGTTCACTGCTCGCGCATTTTTGTATAACAAATCAACATCTCAGTTATTATTACTCTGTCAGCATATCGTTTTGTTAAAACAAAGCAACAAATAAGTTATGGTTAATGTACTACTGGACATTTTGTTATAATATAGCAATAAATCATCGTTGGTTGGTAATAATTATTTGAATCAAATTTGCGATCTTAATATAAATACCATTCACATTATATATACAGTTGGCAGTATAATAGAATGGTGTTTATATCAATATCGCGACCTTTATTTATATAATAAAACGAATTTTGTGCTTTGTTTGGTCTTCTTCCATTAACTCAATACCGCTAGAACGACTGCTCCTTTCCAATTGACTAATACAAGACAACAATTAACGGCTTTATTTCTTGGATTCGGAGATAAAAAACGTATAAAAAATATTTCCTTAATATATTCTTCCAAAAGTATTCAATGAACAGTATATAATCACACGAGTAAAAATTTAGCAACTAAGCAAAATGTTCATATACAAGCACATTACGAAGTATTCTCTGCGAATCACATTATTTCTCTTCACGCCACGAAAGAGATATCATTTCTCATATGCAGAACCTTTTGCACGTTTATTCTAAAAACATTTCCTAAAACAAAGCAAAACTTTAGACAAGATGCTCTTTTATCATAACATTTTTTATAACGAAACAGCGCCTGATTTAAATATTCTTTTACAAACTTATTTTGGTATAGCGAAGAAAGACCTGATATAAGATAAATCATCTATCAGAGACTTTTTTATATATGAGAGCGTCGACTGCAACATGTCTACACTTCTGCAAAGAAATGTTTTTGTAAAAATGCAACGACTGAGATATCTATACTCTATTAACAGTGAATTTTAGTATAACAAAACGTGTGAGATATAATTCTCTTCTGTCAGAGCATTAGAGCTTAACAAAACAAAAACGAGATGTTTTTACTCTTCTATCAGAGCATTTTGGTATAAGAAAATTAACACCTCAGATATCATTTCGTTTCTACCATGGAACATTGGTATTAAAAAAACACATTAGATAGAATTATTATTCTCTTTTGGGCATTTCGTTATGATAAAGCGAAGCCTAATATATAATTACCTTCAACCAACAAAAATATTCGTAACCAGGTAAAGCCTAAGATACGATAAATAATACACCAGAATATTACGTTATAGTAAAGTAATGCCTTAAATTTTGTTCCTCCACATATAACCATGCCAGGCGTATGATACAATAATTTTTTATCACAACATTTTTTGTATAAAAAGCAACGCTTGATAAATGGTTACTCAACTGACAAGGAACTTGGGTTAAAGAGCTTTGCATGAAATATGATTACATTTCTATCAGAGCGTTTTGTGCAAAGTAGCAACGCCCGGCATATGAAACAACGATTGCGTTGGGCTTACTTTTTTACCGGAGCGGTTTTTATGATCGCACTAATTCTGAGATGTTGTTAAGCTTCCATCAGATAATTTTGGTATAAAGAAGGAATTTTTGAAATCTAAACGCTTTTCTACAAAGGCAATTTTCTAATTCAAAATCAACGCCTGATATAGGATAAAGTTCTAACCGGTACACTATGGAACAATAATTAAATTTCTCCAGTTATATTCCTCGTTATGAGGCTATCAAGGAACAATAAAGCAACGACACATATCAGATTACTCTTTAACATGAAATTTTGCGTCAAGCAAGCAACGCATAATTGATTAACTTTCAGCTAGTGTAGTTGAGTAAAGCTAAGTACCATCTAAAGTTTAATTACATGTTGGTCCATAAAATGAATGCCAGATTTCCGTGTATTTTTATACCATGGCGTTTTGTTATAACAAAGCAACGCCTAAGATATGATAGCTCTTAAGTCTTGTCTTTATGAAAAATATCAAAAACATAGATGTGATAAATCTTTTATAAGGCATTTTGGTATTACTAACCAGCACTTGATATAGCAATACACTTCAAGCAGAGCTTATTAATATTGAAGCATTTCGCCTCAGATCTGATCACTCGTCTACTAGGCCACTTTTTATGAAACACACTTTCAAAATTTTCTCTAAATGCATTTTAATAAAGTAACTAAGACCTGATTTCTGATTATTTTGTATAACCGAGAAATTATTATATGCAGTTACAATTCCGACAGAGAATCTGGAAAAGGTATATGAGATATTATTATTCTTATTCAACAGTATTTGTTTATAATGAATCACAGTCTGAATTTTAACTGTTGTTTACTCAGAGAATTTTGGTATAAAAGATTAACACCTGAGATTTTATTACTTCCTACTAAACTATTTTCGAATGAGCAGTTAAGCTTGAGATATTATTACTTTTACAGCAAGGCAATATGTTTCAACAAATCGGCGCCTGGGATATAATTGTTTTCGTACCAGTGCATTTAAGTAAAAGGACGCAACGCATTAGATCTGACTACTCTAAATAAAGGATATGTCGATATGACAAAGCAACGTTTTAGAACATACATTCTCCCCCAACACTGCTCCAGAAGCTCTTTAAATAAAGCATTTTGACATAAAAAGGTAACGCCTGAAATATGGTTGGGATTTTATTAAAGCAGCATTATATCAGAAAGAGAAGTCCGATTTATGACTACTCATTTACGTGTGCAATGATACAGCGACGCAAAACCTCTAAAATATTACTCCTCGATCAAAAGGTTTTTGATTGCCTTTTAGCCAGTGCATTTTTATACAAAAAAGCAATGATTAAATTTTGATTACTCTTCTACCAGGAAATTTCGTTTTAACACAGAGACGATTTAGATCTGACTTTTCTTCTAACATCAAATTTCGACACAACACAGAGTCACCAATATATGATTACTTTTCTACAATGGCATTTTAGTATAAAAAATTCATTGCTTGAGACCTTATTAATCACCTAACAGGGCATTTTTGTAACTTGGCGACGCCCGAGAGATTAATAGTTTTCTACTACGGAAGTTTTAGTGAAACAAGGCAGCACTTGGGATCTGATTATTCTAATCAGTCAATTTGGTTAGAAACGCAACATTTGAGATCTGCTTACTATTCTTCAAGGGCAAGGCTGCATAAGAAATCATTGATTTAATAATTTATGACTAAGAAACACTTCTTTCAGGAAAGGTTCCGATTAAAAAGCCATATCCGAAATATACTTACTCTTCCAACAGGACATTATGATGTAATAAATCGATACCTAAGATGTTACTAATTTCCAATTTAAATATTGTCGTACGAGAATGCGACGGCGGATTATTATTATGATTATTTTTCTACCAGGAAAATTTTAAATGAAAAAAATCAAAGCGTGACTTGTAAGCACTATTCTAATAGCGAATTAAACTGTAACTAAGCATAGCTCAAAATATAGTTACTCCTTCCTCTGAGCATATTGGTATTCTTATAGACAATTATGGTATGAAAAGCTAGGCTGCAAATAGTATTATTTAATTTACAGAGCATGAGACAAAGCAAGTTTTCAGTTAGAGCATTTAAATATAAGATAGGTGCGCCCTGGGATATTATTAAATTTCTACCAGGTAATTCTGTTGCCAAAAGTCAAAACTGAGTTATAAACAAATTTAAACTAAGGTATTTTGATGTAAAAATGAAGGCCTGAGATATAATTACATTTTTACTAGAGCAATATGTTTGCACGTAACCTAGCCGGGGGTAAAATCACTGTTCTCTTAGCCAACATTGGTATAAGAAGTAAACAAACCAGACGATTTTGTTCATTTATTAGATCGGAATTTTAAATTGAAACTATGCCTGAAATATATTTTCGCTCTTCAGCCAGAGCGTATCTGTATGAGAAGGCAAGGTCTGAGATATGATTGCTTTTTTACCAGGGCATTTCTCTGCAACACAGCAATGATTGAGTTGTAACCACTCTTCCATCAGGACATTTTAACATGACAAATTAACGCTTGAGATATGATTAAACGTTCTCCAGATCAATTAGCCGGCATCCTAACCCGAACTAGAGTTACTGTTATCTCAACCAAGTTTTGTAAACAAATTTAAGACTTCTGATATGACTGCGTTTGTGTTGGAGCAGCGTTCTATAACGGAGAAATGTCTCATACATTTTGTTACTATTATATTATAGACTTTTGGTATAACAAAGCAGCGCCTAATAAATTTGGTATAAAATGTCAACGCCTAATATTTGGTTACTCTTCTACATGAGCATTTTCGTGCAACAGAGCAGGCTCAGACACATGAATACTCTTCTATCATAGGAATATTGTGCAAAATAGCAACGCCTGAGATCTGACTACTATTGTAACAGTGCATTTTGGTCCAACAAATCAAAGCCTTTGATATGATTAATTTTCTACAATGTTAATATGAACAACAAAGAACTGATAGCGATCTGATTGCTCTTATGCCTAGGCATTTTTGCACAACAAAATAACCCCTGAGGACAGTTAACTTTTCGTCAAAGTCAATTCGCAACGCTCTACGTCATACTACTCATCCTCAAGAGCAATTTGATTTACCAAATCCAAGCCAGATATATGAATATTCTTCATAAATGACGTTTTACAGCTAGTATTCAATGCTCGAGATCGGCTTACTCCTCTTCGGGGGCATGTAAATATAATAAACCAACGGCGGATAAAAGGTTACTTCGCAACTATGACATTTTGCTATAATTTAGCAACGCCCGAATTCTCATAACTACTGTACAAGTGCAAGCCATTCCTGATATATAATCATATTTCTACCAGGCATAAAGGTACGCAAAGTCAACGCCTGAGAAGTGATTACTCCTCAACCAGAGCAATTAAGTTTATTAATGAAACGTAATAGATCTCATTATATTACTGCCAGTGCAATATTTAAAATCAAAGTTAAGCCTGTAATATGGTTACTCTTTCATAACGACATCTTCAAATGATTATTAATCTGTCAGGTTATTTTGTACAACAGAGCAATTCTCTTCTACTAGGGCATCGTGTACAACAAAGCATCGCCTGCTATCTCTTTACTTTTGTGACATTACATTTCGGTAAAACAAACACGTGGTAAGATTATATTTCATTTTATATCACAGACGCGAAGCTGAAATTCGCTTACTATGCAATCAGCGGATTTGTGTTTAACGGGGTAACCCCTAATATCTAATCATTCTTGGAAAAGAGCATTCGGTCGGACGAAAGCAACGCCTGATCATTTATTTTTGCCTAACAAAGTTCCGCCTGAGAGACGAATATTCTTCTTTTAGGGTGTTCTTGTATAAGCAAGCAAAAAAGAATAGCCAAGGTAGCCCCATATATGATTAATTTCCAATGATAGAATTTTGTCAAAACAAATCAATTATTGGGATTTCATTATTCTCCACCTAGATCATATTGCTATAAATAAGCAGACCGAAAATACCATTCATCTTCTACAGCAGCTTTTTGGAATGTCAAGTAAATATATTAGATTATTTAAAAACAAATTTTACATGAAAAAAGCATCACCTAGGAAATGAGAAATATTTTTTCATAGAATCAATCAATGCCGAAGATCTGCTTATTTTTCTACCAGAGCGTTTCTGTATAGCAAAGTAACAAATGAGATATGCTTTTTTTCCTCAAATAATTTAGTTAAAACGAATAAAAGCTTGACACATAATTGCACAACTACCAGAAACTTTGGCAGTTATTATAAATCTGATAACGCGCCTGATTTTGGATTTTGTAATTTTAAAGTTATACGTGAGATCCAATATCTCCTTCAAAAACTAATTTTGGCATAGCGGCAATGACTTAGATCTGAATAATCTTCGTCCAATGGTATATTTATTTTCGGTCAAAAGGATTCGAAAAGAGCGCTATCCTAATAATATATTTTGGTTCAACATAGCTGTGCCAAAGGTATATTCAATCATTTACTAATGAATATTGGTACACAATTTCAATAACTCAGTTATGGATATTTTCTAACCGAGATTTTAGTAGAAAAAAACTAATTTGGAAATTTGAACATTCCAATAATGAAAACAATTTAATATCACAAAGAAATGCCACAGGTATGATAACTTTTCAATCAATGAGTTTTGACATTTCAAAGAAAGTCTGTACCATAGTTTCTCTTTTTAAAATGTATTTGGACAGATCAGGTAATTTCAATTAATTCAGTATCGCAACGACATTCTTTCAAGATAATAAGCATGCCTGAGATCTGATAACTTATTTACCAATACATTTTGCATAGAAAAGCAGTGCCAAAACATAATTACTCTTACTACGCATGATTTTCAGCGTAATAAAGCGATGCCTGGCACCTGATAATTCTTCTACCCACCAATTTTGGTATTACTAAGTTGTTTAACAGTTAGGTAGCTAGTAAACACCATCCCATAGCTTAACTGAAACATTGATCAATATAATAATTACGACTGACGCTGATCATTATCAGAGAAGATCAACTGATTATCGAGGACAGTCTGCATTGAATATATATGAAATTCTGCCTCTAGATATGCCTTGTGTTCATTATTGAACTTGACTGTAATGTTCGATGCAATATGTAGTTTCATGAATATTAATTGTTTAGAAGTTGCCATATGTTAGCAGGACACATAATTTAAATATTGATTGATTGTGGGTAGTGGTAACACCTTAAACAAGATTGTTTGATTTGAAAAATTGTCACCCGCGCAATCAATTATTGTTAAAATTGTATTGCCTATATATTTATATGTGGCGAAAGCTGCAAACAGTTAATGTTCGTGACTGCATAGAAATTGTGCAGCCGACATTTCCAGTCAAGTTCAATGTATGCAAGACTGCTAGAGGTGAGAGCCGCATATCTAAATTTGATTTCCATATATATTCAATGCGGTTTGATCCTCGATAGTCAGTTTGCCGTCGTACTCTGATGATGATCATGGAAGGTCGAAACGCGTCAGTGCGTTGCAGCTGGCGGTAGTTTTGTTATGTTGTTCGATGACTGGTTAAATACAATGGGATTGGTGTTTACTTCAAGCACGCAAACTTGATTTAAAGAATTGTTACCACCACCCGCGCAATCAATTATTGTTTAAATTGTATTGCCTATATATGTATATGTGGCGAAAGCTGCAAACAGTTAATGTTCGTGACTGCATAGAAATTGTGCAGCCGACATTTCCAGTCAAGTTCAATGTATGCAAGACTGCTAGAGGTGAGAGCCGCATATCTAAATTTGATTTCCATATATATTCAATGCGGTTTGATCCTCGATAGTCAGTTTGCCGTCGTACTCTGATGATGATCATGGAAGGTCGAAACGCGTCAGTGCGTTGCAGCTGGCGGTAGTTTTGTTATGTTGTTCGATGACTGGTTAAATACAATGGGATTGGTGTTTACTTCAAGCACGCAAACTTTATTTAAAGAATTGTTACCACCACCCGCGCAATCAATTATTGTTTAAATTGTATTGCCTATATATGTATATGTGGCGAAAGCTGCAAACAGTTAATGTTCGTGACTGCATAGAAATTGTGCAGCCGACATTTCCAGTCAAGTTCAATGTATGCAAGACTGCTAGAGGTGAGAGCCGCATATCTAAATTTGATTTCCATATATATTCAATGCGGTTTGATCCTCGATAGTCAGTTTGCCGTCGTACTCTGATGATGATCATGGAAGGTCGAAACGCGTCAGTGCGTTGCAGCTGGCGGTAGTTTTGTTATGTTGTTCGATGACTGGTTAAATACAATGGGATTGGTGTTTACTTCAAGCACGCTAACTTGATTTAAAGAATTGTTACCACCACCCGCGCAATCAATTATTGTTTAAATTACTAAGCTATGCCTGAGCTCGGATGTCTTTTACCAATGCATTCAAATATTACAAAACAATGCCTTAGATCGAATCCCAATTCAAACTCTAAGAAAAGAATTCTACTCCCACTTAGTTTAAGTATAATAAATCATTCTATTGAAATTCAATTTTTTCATAATTATGCTATGTCAGAGATTTTATAATTCTTCAAACAACGAAATATTTTATGGCAATACTAGGCATGACATAAAACCACCCTTCTACCAAGGAATCTCAATAGTGTAAAGTAACGCCTAAGATCTTCTACCAATAAAATATGAAAAGGGCCACTAGATATACTGCTATTTATTGCCTATCAGTTAGATTTGATAATGATACTAATAATAGATTGGCACTGCTCGATATTTTTATAAGTAGCCAGTCAAGTACTAGATTGTATTTGCAGGGCTCAAACTGTAACAAATAAGTTCAAATTTCCGTTCTGTTCATGTCGTATTAAGCTTATCCTTCTGGTCATATTTGAACTAATTTGTTATTAGTTATGCAACACATAATCAACGATTGCATACATATTAGATCTCGGCAACAAACCGTAACTAACTGTTGTACATTTATTTGAATTGTGTCCTGATTGCCGTGAAATTGGATAACTAATATCGGTCAAGGCCAGATTGTATTAATTTGCTGGATTAACATGTGTTCACTAGTAGTTGTACTTCTAAATTTTCGTGAACTTTGGCATATTTGAAATCCATTGCGCTGGTACCATGCACCGACTCGGCAACCATAGTGTTGGTACTTTATACATTTTCGGCAACCGTAGTTTTGGTATCAGGTACTGACACAGCAGTCATAGTGTTGGTACACTTTACAGGCTTGTTATATATATTATATATAGTTATTGGTTTTGAAGTGAGCTTCACTACTGCAGATTTAAACATTTGTATTGGAGATTGAACCGTCTAATTTTCCCACATTCCTCACCGAAATAAATAGTGGGTACAGGGCGTAGTACCGGTAAGGTCGAAACGACTGTGCACGAGATTATACATCCCATCCAATCTGCCTTTGGTTTATTTTTCTTATCATATTTGAACTAATTTGTTATTAGGTGCGCAACTCCTAATGCACAATCGCACACATATATTAGTTCTTCGGCACAAACAGTAGCTAACTGTTGAATAAAATGTGTTCCTCCAACCATCGAATTTACTGTAATGCTGGAGAGTACGCAGCAAACAGCACTAAGCATATTTTAATCGCGTAATATTTATTTACTTTCAAAGCTACTTAATTTAACTATTAGTCTATAAGATTTATTGTAGCAGAAGAAACATAAAATGTTGCTACGCTCAAATTTATTACTGACTAACTTGTGCCACTAATTAGCCAATAACATATTATGTTCTTCCTACCCTTGTTACTTTCTCTTTTCTAGCCTTTTTGTGATAAGGATATATACGCTAATTCTCAATTCATTCTAATTAACGGAACAAAATAAATATCTTGCTCACTGGCGCTAACTTCCTACGATTGCAATGTATGCTGTGTGAGTATAGAAGTTCTACTTGTTTCACAATGTCTAAGGTTTACTAATTTTAAAAGTTTAAATTCAGGTGAAATATTCCCTAATATCAAATGCAGATACAGAACAGTTTCAAGATTGCTTAGTTACTTCGGCGCTAGAAAGTAAATAAAATAATTTAAATTAAATCATAATTTAAACAAATATAATGGTTTGAAAGCCTATGTTCAGATTCAAACTTTATTTATATAAGTGCAATGTTTAAGACAAAAATTTACTTCGACTATTTTCTAATTCGTTGTGTATTTTTTTGTGAAACAAAATATGTAACAAGAAAATTTCTCTTAAGTAAGCGTTAATTCATCCACAACAATGTATGAATAGTTAATCTGAGCACCTAATTTTAAATGAACAACAACGAATATTGCCAAATCAACAAGGATAAAAACATAATCCACGTGCAATATTTAAAACTTATGTACATTTTAAATAAATTTGCCCTTATGACCAAAGGTGCTGTTTTTTCTTGTTTATTCCATATATATATATATATATATATATATATATATATATATGTATATATATATATATATATATATATATATATATATATATATATATATATATATAAACGTATACGGCCGCTCAAAAGCCACAATTTGCCTTATACACTCCATATATAGCGTTTTTTACTTGGAATATTGTGAATATGCTCTTTTTCTCCCTCTTGCTCTCTCCGCAAAGCCTATACCGGTTTTATTATTGACAAAAGAAGACATAATTACATTTTAAGATATATTTTCTATGAAATATGACAGTATGTAATTTCAAATTTGCTCAGAAACCACCTATGTTTACAAAAGAATTGTAACTTTCCCAAGTGCGAAAATATGAACCGTTAAAACATGACGCAATAGCTTTTTAATTGTAGTTTTTATTATTTGCCAGTGATTTAGGTATACTACGAATATAACAACGATAAATTATACAATTTATTAGCTAACATTTTCAAAATATTTTAGTATGAAGTTTTGACGCTTATTAGTTTACTATAAATTGAAAATCAAAAGATTTGTTTCATGCCTTACATGTTAATTCCACATTTTATTGGTTTTCTTGTGCTTAAAATTATGCAACAAATAATTGCGTATAATTACGAACGTATGACATTTTTGTAAATTTAAAGTCAGCATATGCAATTAGCTTATTAATTTTGTGTTAAAATGGCTACTTCACAATTTAACAACATATTCTTTCGTTTGAAAAACGCGAACAATCTCTCCCTCGAGATAAAGCAGTGTTGTCTGCCAAAAATTCAGTTGTTTGCATCGTTAGTCTCTAAAGTTATGCGTTGATGTTGTACCATGAATTAATTTCAATTTTCAGAGTTTTCAGCGCAATTTTTCTTAATAAACCTCAAGATTCTCAATAAGGTTAACAAAAAGCTGTGTATTTTACAGAAGCTTTATTTAAAAAAAATTCTAATTAGTAAATGTAATGTTAAATTCTTTACAGATATACTCAAACTTCATGCGTTAAATCTTATTTATCTAAATGATATTGACTCTATTTCAGAATTTCTTTACCTGTTTTTCATTTTATTTTTTAAAAAGTTTCTTCTCGAAATACTGCATTTAGAATCTTCCACAGATATGCCAATATATCTTTGCACCAACAAAAAAACTATAAAATACTACCCCGTTGTAAGCGATTTTTGCAGTAAATTCAGTTATGATAATTTTTCATGGCGTAGAGCAGTTAGGAATTGTTAAGTAATTTAAATTATTAATTGATTATTGATTGTGTGGGCAGTGATAAAAAATATTTAAATCAAGTTGTCGATCTTGATATAAACATCAAACGCATTATATATATATATATATATATATATATATATATATATATAATTAGGAATGAGAACACACTAATAACAAAGTGGATAAAGGTCATTTATTTCGTGAATACTAATCATCTCTTATACAATCATACATATTTATACATTTTGGGTTTTCAATTGATTATGCTAGTGGTAACAAATCTGACTCGTTTTTACTTCTGTTTCTTGTTTTGGCTAGTTGGTAAGTGTGTATGCGTTTGTGTTTGTGTGTATGCGTGTTTGCATGTAAAGGTCATTCTCGCAGTATTGCAAAGTGATGTCTGAGATCTGGTCATTATTGTTTTGATAGCTTGAGAATTAACCATTTGTGCGCATTGTTCACTGTTACATGTACGAGTGCTATTTTTCCCAGTGTAGTTGATCGTTTCACCTCGTTGCGCAAATTTATAATTTCACATGGTAACAGCGCCAGTGTGGATTGCAGTGTTAAACGCTCATATTGTTTGGAAACTTCTGTCACCGTATGCGCCTCTGTTATTTCCACTTCAGTTTGTTGCCAATCCGATTGTACGTTTGTTGATTCTAGTCGAGGGCCTGTTTGTTCTTGACTGGATACTAGTAGATTGTTGTTGAATTTTGTTATTCTTGGCCAGTCGATAAGAATATCATGTTGATGAAACTTTTGAATATTAAGGTCAGGTGCTTGTTGTTTTATGTAAAGGGCTTCATAGATAAATAATAATTTTTCTGATTTTGCTTTATGTAGAATTGTGAAATTGGTCGAATTGACAGGGTGCCCCGTTGCCAATATATGATCGGAAATAGCTGATTTTCCTGACGGTGGCAAGCCTTTGTTAATCAATTTCTGTGGCAAATGTTGCTGGATTCTGCTTATCAATTGCTTCTTCGTACGTCCGATATATGTGCTACCGCACATACATGAGAATTTGTAGACTATGAATGATTTGGAGAGAATTGGCAATTGATCTTTGGCATCCAACCTCATGATTCTCTGTGTACTAAATGTCATATTAACTTTAACACTGGGAAAGTTGTCCTTAGTTATTCTATTCAGCCGCCGTGCAATTATTGAGGCTGGTACGTCGCCTCTAAATGGTAAGTTTAGGAAAACCTGCTTGCCGGTATCCTCTCTAGTACGAATCTGCCGTGGTCTGATGTTGACATCAATGAAACGCTCTGGGTAGTTGTTCATTAGCAAAATTTTCCTGAGGTAGCCCAGTTCTTCCTCAATCTTGTGTTCAGAGCAGATCTTCCTGATTCTGTTTGCTAGGTTGTTTACTAAGTTTCTTTTGTGGGATTTTGGCACACTACTGTTGTAGTGAATGTATTGTCCGGTGAAAGTGGATTTTCTATGTATGGCCAGTGTCAAATCTCCGTTTGCTTCTCGAGTGAGTTTGATGTCAAGGAAGGGAAAACTGTCGTCTTTCTCTACCTCGAGAGTGAATTTGATGTCTGGATCGACTCCATTTGCTTGTTTGAGGATTTCGGAAGGGTCTGCTGCTTCTGAGATGAACAACAAGATATCATCTACATACCTTTTGTAGAGTGCGCACTGGTCAATTATACCTTTTAGGCTCGTTTTTTCCAGGTGATACATGTATACATCTGCCAGGAGGGGTGCGATGCAACTTCCCATAGCTACACCATTGATCTGACGATAGTATATCCCTTCGAATATGTTGCATAATTCCCGTGGCTATATGCCCTACAAAGATAATGAATTTTGCAATAAAATTTACTATTAGGTAAATGCACATAAAATCCGACAAAGCGAGTGAGAAACGTTAGGTAATGTGAATAATGGATAACAGTTTAAACAGAAAATTAAAATTATTAGCAATAAATTACATCATAAGAACTGTTTCAAGACAGACACTTGTCCTGTACGGTAAAATTCCTAACAAAAGGAAGAAAACTGAATTCGTGAACATAACAGGAAAGCAAAATTAGATATGCGGCTCTCACCTCTACTAGTCTTGCATACATTGACCTTGACTGGAATTGTCGGCTGCACAATTTCTGTGCAGTCATAAACATTACCTGTCTAAGGTTTTCGTCCCACATAAATATGTATGCACAATTTCTATGCATTCACGGACATTAACGGTTTGCAGCTATCGTCACACAAACATACAATTAAACAATAATTGATTTCGAAGGTGGTGGTAACAATTCTTTGGTGGTTACTTCAAGCTCGCAAACTAGATTTAAAGAGTTGTTACCACCACCCGCGTTATCAATTATTGTTCAATTGTATTGGTAAGGCATCATTTGGAAAATAGCAAAAATAATGTTAGGAAGCGACGATTACACGAATCTGAATCGGAAATTGTGTTTTGCAAATTATCAAGTGTATTGATTTTAAGATTAAGCAATACATTATTATTCAATTACTGCATGTTTATCTTTTTTCTCATTATTTTTTCAATATTATCCTCTGCATTACTCATCTTGTATTTCGTTTTATTACGTTGTGTCTATTAACATAATGGTATTTTTTGAATAAATTGCATATAAATTAATGTTTTTGACCATTTTTAGCTCAACTTAAAATATTTGTATGATTTTTGTTCGGGTATATCATCTGTCTGATTTTTATTTATTTTAAAATTGTAGTTTAAATCGGATTATTATTAAAATAATATATTTTAGATAATTTATACTAGTAGGATTTTTGTTGCCTTATCCTAACCAGTGGCCTAATTATTGTTTAATTTATGTCACATGTTACGAATAACACATTAATTAATTACTGAAGTTCTCTAGTATCAGTGTAGCATGTACACAAAATTGACGTAGCATAAAAACGTTGAATTTTAGCCAATGTAGTTTCACTTAATTTTTCGCAACCGCTTACATTATTATGTTCACCTGAATCGTTGACAACAACGAACGAACTCAAACATACGCAACGCTTGCATTTCCTGATAAATTACACCAATTTTTATGCAAAAATTATTCCTATCTAAATTTGAGGCGTACAGAAATATGGTGAAAGAATTTTTTCCTTTAAATAAACCATATTCTTTATAACTGACAACAACCGATCGATTTATGTAATAAAATAATCTAATAGCTCCCTGAGCATAAAAGCATCAAATAAAGTTAATCAAACTTTGACCTAAAAGTATATCAACTAATAATAATTTTTACTGACAGTTTCAAAATCTGGATTTCAATCGTGTATTATATTTCACGGTAAAATAGAACAGATTATTTTCTGAATACCTGTTAGTGCCATCACATTCTTCGGCCTCGATTAATATCCTTTATTGCATATTTTACTATTCATATCTTAACTCAAATGAGCATACATTAGTTTTATATTCATATTTTAGGAATGTAGAATATGTATATAATCGTATTAGACATATCGTACCAAGAAGCAGGTTTATTAATATACTGCCAAGAATATGTATCCATTTGAGCATATACCAAATGATAAGTCTTCTAGGCGGTAGGTTTTATGCTATTTAGATTAAGCCCCTATTCTAAATACTGATATGTGCGTTGTTCACATTCTTGATTCAAGCTAAATATTCTTTGTGTTTCACAGTCGCACTATGAGTGTTATTATATCACGTAGGTAATTATATCGATTTTAAATTCATTAATACAGGAGACGGTAAAATTAAATTGGACGACATTGTCTGAACGAAAATATTCCAGGTAAGGAAGAATTGGCATCAAGTGGATAAATCCATTTGTGTGTGCTACACCAATCCAACAGTAAATGAATGCACTATTTTAAATTAGTTACAAAAATATTCTAAATTTTCACAGCCAAAAATGTACGGATATAATTTATTTGTCACAATTCATAGAAAAATTAAAGATAATTTTAAAATTTCACGCTTCTATAAAATAAAATAATTCTTCGCAATAGTTTTATTTACCATTCTAAATAAATAACCATATTGCATTAATGATAAATTTAAACGGGACAATAAATAGCCTTACACAGAGTTTCCTAAATTAGAAAAATGAATGTTTATAGTTTTACTTTTTCAATAAACTGGCGGTTAATCCATTTTGTCAAATTATTTACTAATAAAGAAAACGTCGATTTAAATGCCATTAAAGTCTCTAAATGTCTCTTGCCACAATATCACAAACGAACATCTTCCATTTGATCAGCAGATTGTAGCTATGTGTTAAAGTCGATAAGTGTAATCTCGGTTCCTTTTAAATAAAATAATTTTCAGATTAAGAAATTAAAGCTGATTACAATGCAAAACAAACAATGATTTCGTGATGGAAGATAAATCCTTTAAAATCAGGATTGCAGACATGAAATATTTAACGATCCCATTTTGTTTAATTATTTCCACAATATTAAGTCTGCGGGAAATATAAAATAATCCTATGACTGTTTAACTAAATTTTGAAATCGTATTTTTAAAAATGTCGCAAAAATATATTATAAAATGGTTATAAAATCGATTAACGTCCTTTTCATTTCACCTGAAAAACCTGAATGTCATATACGCAAACATAGATTATGCCAAACATTGTATATAAGAATAATTTGACTTTAAATTGATAGCTAATTTGAAAAGTAAAATGTTTCTTCGCCTTCGAGAAAACTTTGCAGATGCAGTAAAATGTAAATGAAATTTTAGTCTAGCCTAAAGAGAATAAACGATTAGACATGCTGTGTCTGTGTGAACAAATTAGCTTCGAAGGTATTAACTATTTCGAATTTAAAGACTGAAATAATTCTTTCGTATTCGATATCACAAACTCATTGCTATAAATACGATATATCTATGTATAAATACATATTTATTCTATATAAACCAAACATTGTACAAGTTAGTAAGGGAAATTTTTAGACTTCTATCGTCTTCTTTGGGAACATATCATTTAATTGATATAAATACCTGAACCGTTAAGTACACACACTTGTCAGTATAAACTAAGAATTTTGTAGTTAAGAAAAGGCAATTCATCCAGTATACCGGTTTTATTCTTATTTGAAACTCATCATGTACTGGTCAGAATTTGCCGCGGATATGGCTCGAACCTGTGCACGTCTGCTACGGAATCTGGTGCTCTAACCACTGAGCCACACTGCCGCACAAAACTCAAAATTTTCAATCATGTACTAACTAATGTATATCAGTTAATCTATATTTTCCTTGAGAAGGATCTTATAAGGCATCCAATTACACCCAAATTTCCAATTAACCATCCACGATCTGTCATTACTGAACAGATACCACATAATATGCGTAAGTGGTATTTAGATGAACATTTATATAATTAAACGAACATTGATTGCGCGGGCGATGATAACATTTACTATAATCATGTTTGCGATCGTGATATAATCACCGGACCTATTAATCACTTACATATGTCAATATAAACTAAGGATTGAATATTGTAGAAAAGGCAATTCTTCCAGTATACCGGTTCCGTCCTCATTGGGAACTCATTACGTCCTGGACAAAAATTACCGCGGACAGGGCTCGTGATGAGTTCCTTATAAGGACAAAACCGATCTACTGGATAAACTGCCTTTTCTACACTATAAAAATCTTACTTCATACTGGCATATGTAATTAATTAATGGGCCAGGTCCTTACATCAGGATCACAACATTAATTATAGTAATTGTTATTACTGTCCGCGCAACCAATGTTCGTTAATTTAAATAAATATTAATTTCAATACAACTTCCCCATTTAGTGTGATGTATGCTCAGTAATTACAGATTGGGAATGGTTAATTGCAACTTTGGTTCTAAACGACTGCCATATAAGCTACACCTAAAGGAGAAAAACTAACGGAGTTACAATAATTAGTATATTATTGAAAATTGTGTGTAGTGTGCGGCAGGGTGGCTCAAAGGTTAGAGTACCAGATTCCGAAACAGACGTGCTCAGATTCCAGCCATGTCTGCGGCAAATTGTGGCCGGTGCGTGATGAGTTCCCAATATGGACGAAATCGGTCTACTGGATGAATTTCCTTTTTTACACTAAACAATTCTTAGTTTATACTGACAAATGTATGTACTTAATGGGTCAGGTGTTTATATCAAGTTTTCAAACATGATTATAGTATATGTTAACCCAGCCCGCGCAACCAAAGTTCGCTTAATTATATAAATGTTCGAGCCATTTACTTGCCAGCAATTACCACGACTGGAGATGGAACCGGAGCACAACTGCTACTGTGTTTATCATTCATACAATTGGGCCAAACCTGTTACACACTAGTCACACTTTTTCATTAAATAACTTAATTTTGTCGTGATCTTTAGATTTATTTGGGAACATTTGACCTATCTTAAAACCTCAGGTGGTAATTAGCTATCCATTTTCTGTCGTTTTAAAACAGAATTCATGAGACACATGGAAGTTATATGGAACCGTTAACTAACGACAACATTATTATTACATATGTATTGATAGAATAATTTAATAATTGAACAAGGTAGTAAAAGAAATTCATTATTCAGACCAGTTTTATTCTTAATCAGAACTAATCAAGTATTTACCAGAATTCGCATAGATCGGGGCTTGAATACCGGTACATTTGAATCTCAGATTAACAATCATACAACTGCAGCAGCTCTGTCGCACACTACACACACTCTTTTGCCATGCCAATTTACGTTTTTTTTCATATCCTTTCCTTCTTTTGGAAGACATTTGGCCTAATTTAAGACCTGAAGTGTTAACGCACTACCCGAATTAGAATCTAGGTTGCGGAAAATTCTGGCAACTACTTTCTGCAAATCTAAAATGGACCAATCCGATTTATCTGAGTAATTTTCGTGCCCACCATACAAAATGCATACTTTATACTGCATACTTTATATACGAATATAATCAGAATTCGGTAAACCAATTTTAATTCAATATACATACTACTTTTGATTTTACATATTATGGCGAGAGAAAATTACATGTGTTGTCAGTATAATCTAGACATTGAACAAGTTTGCAAATGCAATTAATTAAGTAGACCTATTTCGTTCCTATTGAACAGTTATCAAATACCTGCCAAATTGCTTTGACCGACGGTAGAAGAAAGGCACATTTTCATCGGTCTTGAAACTCAGCCACTGCATTACCCAAATTTTCGTTTACATCACATGTTATGCATCTTTTACATCGTTTCTTTCATATGTATATTATGTGGCATTAAACATATTAATATATCTCAGTCGCTCCTTTTACACACACACACATATATATATATATATATATATATATATATATATCTCTATCTCTATATATATATATATATATACTACTTATAATGTTCATATCTTTTTAATTTAACAGTATTCTTATAATTAGGAAAACACAAATAAAAAAGTGGATAAAGGCCATTTATTTCGTGAATACTAATCATCTCTTATACAATCATACATATTTATACATTTTGGGTTTTCAATTTATTATGCTAGTGGTAACAAATCTGACTCGTTTTTACTGCTGTTTCTTGTTTTGACTAGTTGGTGAGTGTGTATGCGTTTGTGTTTGTGTGTATGCGTGTTTGCATGTAAAGGTCATTCTCGCAGTATTGCGAAGTGATGTCTGAGATCTTGTCATTATTGTTTTGATAGCTTGAGAATTAAACATTTGTGCGCATTGTTCACTGTTACATATACAAGTGCTATTTTTCCCAGTATAGTTGATCGTTTCACCTCGTTGCGCAAAGTTGTCGTTTTCACATGGTAACAACGCCAGTGTGGATTATAGTGTTTAACACCCACCTTGTTTGGAGACTTCTGTCATCGTATGCGCCTCTGTTATTTCCACTTCAATTTGTTGCCAATCCGATTGTGTTTGTTGATTCTAGTCGAGGGCCTGCTTGTTCTTGGCTGGATACTAGTAGATTGTTGATGAAACTTTTGAATGAATAATTACCAGATCTCAGACATCACTTTGCAATACTGCGAGAATTACCTTTACATGCAAACACGCATACACACAAACACAAACGCATACACACTCACCAACTATCCAAAACAAGAAACAGCAGTAAAAACGAGTCAGATTTGTTACCACTAGCATAATCAATTGAAAACCCAAAATGTATAAATATGTATGATTGTATAAGAGATGATTAGTATTCACGAAATAAATGGCCTTTATCCACTTGGTTATTTGTGTTTTCCTAATTATAAGAAGCTATATATATATATATATATATATATATATATATATATATATATATATATATATATATATATATATATATATATATAAATGTATTAAATCGAGCCAATGCATTAAAATTTTAAGTATTTCCAAATTTTGACAACAAATTTTTGGTATGAATTTTTTATTTTGATTATTTGAAAATAAATGTTTTAGTCCAGATCAGACAAAATTTACGGAAATATCGTTTTAGTGACTTATATAAGGTAATTTATTGTATTTTTTGTGATAGAATGGAGTAGAATATCTTTATTTGGATTCAAACCACACATTTTCCATCAAATGGATAGTACTATTGGAAATTGTGTAATACAAAAAGAATATCGCATCACATAAATATGTCCAATTAGTCTAATATACATAAGTTATGATGTACGATATATCACTATCACAAAACTCAGCAGTAATATCACCGCATACGTCATATAAATTTTGATAGAATTATTATGGTAAAGGAAAAAAGAGCTTTTTAATTAATCGCATATGTACAATAATAGATAGCATAAATAGTTATAGATTAAAATCGAAATTCACAGACTTGATAATGGGAAAGATGAAGGTATATTTTGTGTGTTATATTGTGCAAAAATGAGAAGCATGACTAGAAATTTATTATATATAGTGCTGACTAACATGATGATATACTGCATAGCATTTCAATTTAATAATACAGAATGTGGAAATAAAAATCTCAAGAAGGTATGCTGCTGATCACAATAATAATTGTCTTTTATTCAACCACGATAAAGTTTTATCATAATAAAATTAAAAACGATCAGCAGGATTGTAGATTTTCTGTAGTTCAGTACATAAAAATTTAAAGAACATCTGAGATGTAAGCGTTGCTCTAAGCCCTTTTAGCAATTAATTACAAATTTTGTAAATCTTCGAAAAAGAGAATAACTTCCCGCAAAATTTCCCACTAAAGGAGGAGAGATCGCTAAATGTCCCGATCTAGTTCCAACTTCATGAATCTTTCTTATTGGATTCATATAGGCGTCAGTTCACTGGTTCAAATGGAAAACTTTTCTGCAATAGCACATCCTCCGAAACCATAAGGTTTGCAGTGATACAATCTATAATAGGTAATTTGTTTCTCAACTTTTGTTTTACAGCTTCTATCTTGTTTGACAAACACATTTTGTAATGGATTTCAAGTAGCGGCAGCATATTCCAATCAAAATGATATACATTTTTAATTCTATAACGTTCGATGAGATATTTCTATTTGTTAGTGCCCATCTGTTCTTGGCACTGCTTACTATCATTTCAATATGTCTCTCAGCAGAAGCTGTACATTGAATGGTCATGCCTAAATACTTAATTTCATGCTGAAGTTTAATCTCAAAAACATCAACAATCACAACATCATTAAAATAATCATAATTAAACTCTGCTGTATTACCTAATTTTAAAGCTCTCCACTTTTTACTAGTGTTATCAAATACCTACTTAAATAACACTTACTTAAGTGACACAAATCTAGTGTCACATTTTCTTTGGGAAAAGTCGACATTTTTCGGGTCAATTGGAATGATTACTTTTAAGTCATCGGCAAATTTTCCAATTTGACCGTTGCACTGATTAATTGTTATGACGCAAGGTGCTTATTCCAATATTTGCACTATGATTTATATTCAGCTCTTGTATTTACATTTATTATTAGTAAAGTTTAGGCTACAATTATTCTGATAAATTGATAGAGCAATGACTATTTCACTTACGTACCGTGTAACTGACATAATTATTCACGTGAATAAACGGTTACGACTAGTATGACTTATACACATTTTATTTTGTAACTCAATTTTTTACCGTTAAAATCCATGGGTGTCATTTGTAATCGTTAATGTATCTGTTGTAGTCCGGACATCAGCTGATATATTTAAAATCTTATCCCTAAATTCTCTGGTTTACTTGTAGGTTAAATAATATAATACTGAGCGGAGTGACAAAACTGGGGGGTCTTTTTGTTGGTCTTGACTAATACGGATGAAGTACGCAGTATAGAAAGCATAAGCTATTTATATAATTGTACAAAAATTGGTTGCGCAGGCGGTGATAACAAATACCTTAATCAAGGTTGCAATCTCGATAGCAACACTTGAACCATCATTTACATTAATATGCCAGTATAAATTAAATATTGTATAGTGTGGAAATAGCAATTCATCAAGTACACCGGTTTCATCCGTTTTGAGAGTTCATCATGGACAGAGTTCGAACATTGACACGTCTCCTTCGGAAACTGTTTCTCTAACAACTGAGCCATCCCGCCGAAATGATAAGAGTAATAGATTCCGAAGCACACGTGCCCATGTACGAGCCCTATCCACGGCAAATTCTGGATGGTACGTGATGAATTCCCAATAAGGACGAAACCGGTTTACTGGATGAATTATCTTTTCTACTCTATACAATATATATGTTAAACTAACAAATTATGTACATAATGGACTAGGTGCTTCTATCAAAATCGCAAGCTTGAATAAAGTAATCATAAGGCAAAAGAGATGAATTTATATTTATAGGTAGATCTTATAAAGTTTATGCCCAATGAATTAAATTTGTACTAATTAAAATGTTCATTGTACCCTTCCGTTGTGCAAAAACAAAAAGAAATTTTATCAGATATAAATTAAAATGTGAAAGTTATTCAGTTAGCCGTTTTAACTTATGTACGCTTATCTATATGATTTGATATAGCATTGAAAAATATTTTCACAAAAATTCATATTCCTTTTCAATTGGAATTGTAATTGGAATGCCAATGATTTATTTGAATCAATAAAGGTTTTATTCAATAACTGAAATTCACCCTATTTGCCATTAACTTGAGTGTGTGCCTGCAGCATTAGCAACTTTTAATGCATTGTATTGGAAAATGGTTGGATTGTATTTAACCTAATAATTTTTTAAATTCCAAATAAAATAAAATCTGAATAAATATATTTTTTTTATCTTGGTCAGTTAATCATCTGCTATAAAATAATTCACAAGCCAACTTCAATGGTTAATTTCCTAAATACGCTCTTTCGTTTGTGATATGTTAGCTCAAGTAGCTAGATTGTGAAGAATTGTAATCCCGTTTTCAGTTGAATTTGCCCTTAAAAATAAGACAAATTCAGAGTAATCAGAAAGTAATGCTACAACGAAATTATTTGCTATTGTTCGTCACATTGTGAATTGACACTTAATTTATTCACACCAGTGAATTCATGCTGTTTGAATATGCCAAATAGAACTTTTCTGAAATCGTTTTACCTTGAAGATTTTTTGCCTATAATCGTTAATGTTTTGAATAAATGACAATGCTATTGTTTACTAATAGCATGCATGCCTACAGGAGGTCATTGTCTTCACCCAACTCACTTAAGCCAATCACTCAGGGCATAGTAATTCTGTATGCGGTTTAAACTAAACCTGAACTAAATTTGCTAAGAAGAATGTTTGACATTAATGTCCTGTATTAACTCTAGCTTTACTGCATTACACTTGTTGTTTATGATGATTTTCTCCATAAATATTTTTAATATTATTGTAGAGATATTCTTTGTGTATAGTAGGCATATCAAATTTAGTAGTCTAGTTAATTTGACACGTTTACAAATAGGGTAAAATCTAAACAATCATTCATTTTCGAAGGTGGCCACTTTGACTAATATTATTCTTTAATTAAATTTTAATGGCAAATTTTCCATAAATGATTAAAATTCAGTATGAATCGATTTTTGTAATTAGGGAAGATATTTTATAGTATCGAATCAGCTAGTGAAAATTTTATTGGCAATTTAAAAGCACTTAATGAGATAAAATAATTCTACTTGGCATAATTTCAACACGAATAATTTTTAAAATCGCTGATTTTCCGTGTGGTGATACAAGTTCTTTAAATCATGTTTGAAAAATTGAGATAAACACCAATCTTTTTTGTTTGACCAAATGCCCAACACGGCAAAGCTACAGCCAGCGCGCATACTGACGCGTTTTAAACTTCAAATGTACTGACTAACGTTTATCATACCACATTGCATATATAAGGTATGCAAAAATAAAAATATACGGTTCTCACGTCTAATTTATATGTCTGTATGATACATATCATTTTGCTGCAGAGTACTAATATAAAAGAAACATATTATGAAACATGTACCTAGTAACAAATTAGTTCAGATTGGACCAGAATGATATATCAAAGACAGCATGAAAGCAAGGTGTAATTTAATGTCTATATACGTTTAGTGATTGCTAGCGACGGTAATAGGCCCGAAATATATTATATAATTCGTCAAGGTAATGGGACAGTTTGATGGAAAAACTGTATAATATTTTTTTGACCAAATATTCGGCGGATAAAGTGCTTAGTACTTGAAACTAAAAGCAATTTTCCAGTAACCATGAAACAAGAGATTATATCTTTCTTTCATGCTGATTTTGGTTTAGAATTCGGGTTCTATTTGAAATATTTTTTTACTAGGCACCTGATGCCTCAAATACGTTAGCAAGCTATGTTTTTATTTATTCATCACGGAGCTCCACTTTAGGACAAACGATAACTAATCATTTCTTTAAATCAAGTTTGCGAGCTTGAAGTAAACACCAATCCCTTTGTATTTAACCAGTCGTCGAACAACATAACAAAACTACGGCAGCCGCAACGCAATGACGCGTTTCGACCTTCCTTGATCATCATAAGAGTACGACGGCAAACTGACTATCGAGGATCAAACAGCTTTGAATATATATGGAAATCAAATTTAGATATGCGGCTCTTACCTCTAGCAGTCTCGCATACATTGAACTTGACTGGAAATGACGGCTGCACAATTTCTATGCAGTCACGAACATTAACTGTTTGTAGCTTTCGCCACATATACATATATAGGCAATACAATTTAACAATAATTGTTTGCGCGTGTGGTGATAACAATTCTTTAAATCAAGTATGCAAGTATGTAGGAGATTGTAACGTCCTATTATCCCACATTCTTGATCAAAATATATAGTGGTTAAAGTGCGTAATAACGGCTCCCACTGATGAGTCGCCAGGAAGCAGGAAACGAATGTGCATGAGATTATACTTTCCGTTCATTCCCAGAATCATTCGGTATCAACAGTGTTGAATGGTAATCCTGAGAATCCATTATTGTTAGAAATACGTGATTCAATCCTATTCTTTAAACGTCGCGAAGCTGCACGCGCCGATTTTTTGTTTTCTAGCTTATTTACAGATTTTGGCTATGTCGTTTTGGGAAACTTGACTAATCTTTATGGTTCTACGAAGAATGATGAGATTCTGCTGCTTTCTTTAATGAGTCGACCGTCATTCCTATGTTCAGAAATAGAATCTTAATTCGTCTTGTAGCCATCGTGGTATAAGATTAACTCCATATGTATCTAGACATAGTTTACAGATTCATATACCTTGGCAAAATGTCTAACGAACTGAGTAGAAAAATCGTTATGCCTAGTGTAGTTTACCCCAACATTCGCCATTTATAAAGAAAAGCACGTATATCAATATGCTTTATATATCGTGTTTACAATGCATCTGTATGCAGCAGTTTCATTATACACTATTGAGAACTGGCATTTTAGAGTGGACATTAGACGTTTACAGCCATTCGACCATCGTCGTTTTAGAAGCATAGCACATGCAGGTTACCAACAACAAATAACGGAAAACTTATTTTTGAATCGACTAAAAGGTGTTCCTCGTTATACAAACAAGTAAGGTTACATCAACTACGTTGCTCGGTCACATTTTGCGTGTCCTCAATTCGAGTGCTCAGTAGAGCACTCCGCTAAAATGGCGTAAGAAACAAGATGGGCAGATTAACACACGGCAGAAACTTTCAAAGTCAACACGATGCATATTGAGTATAATTGAACTCACTCGTAGGCCATGATGGTGTCCACGCGCGCATTATTGTCCTTTGTTGGAAACTCTGCGCGATATGTCATCGAGTTTAACTCAGTTGCCATCTTGCTGTAGATTTCTTGTAGAATAATCTTCGTAACTTTGTTTTCTTAGTTGGGCAGAGTCAGCTGCGAGGTTTGGTTGTGTTTATGACGTGATACATTAAAAAAAGGAAAGGAAGCTGTATTGTCCTTTTTTCTTTGCCCTAATGTTGACCTGGCTGTAATGGTGTTGTGTAAAGTTTTCGTTTTCCTAACTTCTCTATGTTATCTAAATAAATATATTCAAAGGAACTAGGTACATTTTCTCGTAAATCTCTAATAAATGTTCTAATTAAATTATTATCGTATTGGACATTTTTTTTAAAATTTCTTGTCTATTACGTCTATTTTTATTGTTAAATTTCAGTGAAAATTTGGTTACTAATTTCATTTTTATTAACGTTCATAATGATGATATATATATATATATATATATATATATATATATATATATATATATATATATATATGTATATATATATATATATATATATATATGTATATATATATATATATTTAGCATAGCATATTATGCATAGTCCCTTCTTAGGTGCATCTTATATTTCTCCATTGTTAGAACTATATTTTATTGCAACACTGAAATTCATTCCTGTTTACTTTAGTTAGCTAAGAATAATGTCCATTCAGGCTAATCAATTATTTAGTTTAGAACAAAGCCATTTTTGTTCTATTGAACACACAGTCAGTCACACGGCATTTTTTAAATCAACAGAGTGCTGTCCTCTGTCAGTTGGCAGTATCTGTTTATTGCATTAGCCAATTAGAACAACAGACAAATGATAAATTATTATATAATAGGCTGAGATGACACAATTAACTGTTATTGGATAAAAAATAATCATTTTCTGTTCCATATTTAACTTGAGTTTTATTAGGCGCACTATTCAACCTTACCTTCAATTTTTAGTAAATAACAAACAGTCGTTTTCTCATAATGTGCTAACACATGGTGTAAGCTTGTTTCCATGTAATAATAATAAACGTCATTTTTGTTCATTTTTGCTCACTCTACTAATGAGAACGCTTAATTAATTATACACTTTTTAACATATTCAATATAACTTTTTGTACCAATCTTTTTGTGGTCTATTTTCGAGTTATATTTTAGATAACACAACGTTGTAGACAAACAGGAAGATTAGCTAGTAGCCTTCAGAAAAAGCAAAACTTGTCAGTATTGCTGACACCCTTCAAGATTGATAAGGTTTGTCAGAATGGCCACCAGCAATTACTCGAATATTAAACTCATTTTTGCCGGTTATATAATGCTTTCGTAGAGTTGGTTGTACATTGTTTTAATAAAATCTCGTTTCTCTCACTGGATTAATTACACGAAAACTATAAAAAATTAACTCAATGTAGCTTCCTGAGATACGATTTTTTCTTTGTTAAGTCTGTGAATACTGCATCCGTGTGTGCATTAATTGCTTTCAAGATTAGCGGATGTTGTGCAGTGAGAAGGCATTGTTTGTGTCAACTTAATTTAAAACCAAGAATTTGCAGATATTTACATTTTAATTGATTTTACAGGGTCGTTTTCATTAAGGCTATCAAGTTTCATGTATGAATTATTCTGATAAAGCTAGTGGTTCAACAGCACGCATATCGAATTCAAGGCTATGCATGCGCAATTATTATTCTTTGAGGTAGTCGTACATCCATTAGCTTACTACACACGGCTCATCTGCTTCGAGAATAAATAATATGATTTAATTTTTCTCATGAGGATATGCGTTATCGCATCGTCTGAAGAGTCCCAGTCACTCATCGCACCGCAAGCAGCACATCATAGGCCGATCAGCAACCCGAAATCCTGTAAGTCGTCTACCGTCATTGTAGCTTACTCCAGAGGACTCTCCAGAGACGTGGTGCATGAATAATCGTAAACGGAGACACGCCATCAGCAATTGCATGTCTACTTGCTCGTATGGCACTCTCTGTGAATTTCTTCGATGGCCTACAGACATAAATATACAAAGAAATTAAGGTCTGCTTATATTACTTCGAGTACTCAGAAAACCGCGACGTTAACGGTCGTTAAACATTCACTCTCTCCTTTCGGGATTATGATTAATACTGAAGTTGCAGTGTCCTAATTAACACCGATTTTACCTGTTTCATGCAGCACCTATGTACCTGTAAAGACCGCAAACAGCCAGTCGATAAAACGGCATGGCTAGGAAAATCTCAGCTTTGCACTATGTCTACGTCGTGTATTCCCGTGGACCTGTGACATTCGACCAGTTTATTCGTTTAAGAGTAATGACTCATTCGATTACGCTCATCAACGAGTATGTGTAATTAAGAACATTAAAATAGCAGACGCCCTTAGTACAACTATACCAAATTTGCAATACTATCGTGTTCTAAATCGTCTACGTTTTTCAACCAACCAGATAACACCATATGCCTCTGTTTGTATCCAATGCTATTTAAGCAAGTTTATTTACGTTTGGACGCTGTTCGGTCCATTCTGAAGGCAAAGTACTCCGGGCCTCAACCGATAATCAAACGAGATACAAAATGTCTTTTTATCGATTACAATGGAAATCACAAACCGATTTCCATTGATCGATTGTAGTCTGTATTTCAGATCTATATTCGGATCCCAATTATAATAGGTAGTGATAATTATTAAGACCAAGTTTCATCATAATGCCAACAGATGTTCAGTACGTCAGAAGATCAAAAGTAAAGTTATATAACAGAAAATTTTTCAGAGCATACACAAGAAACGAAAACACAACCCTGTCGACGGTTTGGATTCAAACTTGACATAGACAACTTCAAATTTGTCGGCTGGTGATGTAGCAAGGCCCACTTACATAGGCTCGTCTTTGAGTCCTTTTTATTTCTAAATTAATAAATCTATATTTTCGTATATCATCGCAATATGTCTGTGGTCATTTTTTATGCCAAAAAAAATGATCATCTAGGACAATTGATAAATTTGCACATCTAGTCAGTCAAACGCAATTGTTGGTTAGAGCAGAGCGTTGAAATTTGTCTTTTATCAGTGTCGTTTTAACGACGTTAGCCAATAAAAACAAAAGACAGTAGATGACTTGTTATACAGTGTGTCGAGATGAAGCATTTAAATGTTACTTGATATAGCACAAACACAGACTAATGATGACATTATATTTCGAATTAATTGCTAATAAATAAAACAAAAAGCATTTGATTTTCCACATTTAGTTAGCGCTTCATCAAATGTGCAACCTAACTTTACCAACAGCATTTAACAAATCACAATCAGTATATTTCTGATAATAAGCTGCTTTATATAATGCACGCATATTTTGTGTTTTATAAGCAGTGTAAACATTTTTGGGCATCATTTTCATTAGATTATGTTAATAATAAGCACTTTTAAATAATAATACGATTTTTGACATGCTTAATATACTTTTGTGTAAAAATCAATTTTTGTTCTAATTTCAAGGTATATTTCACAGAACATAATAACGTAGACTTATGGAATATTAGCAAGTACCCTTCTGATTAGGAGCAGTTTGATGACATTGCAGAGAAACTTCTAGTCAGAAAAGATCTGTCATATATATATATATATATATATATATATATATATATATATATATATATATATATATATATATATATATCTTCGATTTAAAACTACACTCGAGTTACCATCATGTTGAACATTAGATTCTTGCACGTGACTGGAAATTATTTGTGATGGATTATCGCATATTTTAGACTTCAAACGTAATAACTGCATTTTTGCAATCCAGCACACTTAAAATCAACATTGCGTAATATTCTACACAATTTATTACACTGATGTGATGGGCTAATGACTATGGATGGCTAAAAATCAAGATTCGGTTTAATTGATGTGCATTTTACAGCACTGTCTTAGAAGAAATGTAAAACATGGCAGTTTTGTTGCTTTTCAACAGTAAAACCTGTTTTTTATGTTTCTATAAACAAAAGAAATTTAATAACTGTCAGCAAAAGTAATTTACTTTATTTATGAAAACTAAAACTGATTTATATTAATGAAATCAAGGAAATTTTGAAACTAACATCACAGCGTAGTTCACTAACTAAGATAATACCTTATGATCTGCCAGAGTGTACGTTTGGAACATAATTAGTAAAATTGCGAATACTTTACGAAAAATAATTCATAAAATTAACATCGTTTTTCAGGATGCAGATTACACAGATAACAACATATCAAATCCAGCGCACGAAATTATTTTTACTTTGGCACTAATCTTGATTTTTCAAGCACATCGAAAATTACACTTTTAATAATACAAAGAAATTCTACAGTAGGTTATTCTATATAGTTAATTAATTTGAAGACGAAATGAAATAATTTATGCCATTTGACATTAATATGAACATTGTCGTTTGATTCTCTTCAGCCTGGAAATTAATTGACAGTTTCTTTTAAAAAAAATATGTAACAAAACTCAATCTGAAATTATAAAATGCTTCGACCGTGGGATAAAACGATTAAAATGTGTTTTACAACGATAAATATGTGCCGTAATTTAAAAACGAATAAAACATGAGCATTAACAAAATTTAATTGCTATTAATATCTTAATCAAGTTTATTAAATAGAAGTGCGGCAAGACAGAGTTGATTGTCTGGTTGAATTTGCGAATAATTGTGCGTGCATATAGCGGTCTGATTGCCTGTTTAATCATTATCATCATGGTTATGTTTTTAGTTATGTTGCTTGGTTTTTGCTCATGACAAAAAAGGTACTTTTATATTTGTAGATTTTAGGTCGGCCCAGAATTAATTAGAGATAGAAACATTTCAGTTATGCTTGCGCTAAACTATTCTGCTAATGTATATTTTGTGCTTTTTTAGACCGCACATATTATAAGCATAATAAAGAGCTTAATTAAGTTTTACCATTTAAGCTTGAGACAATAGGTATATATTTTATTCACTTTTCATTAATCAATTCTTCGGATATTTATGTCGTCAATTTGGTTAGATTGGCGTAGATTGAAGGAAAGAGAGAGAGCTGACAATGTTTTATTCAGTTTTTATAGTTGTTTTTATAGTTAATTCTTAACTTGCTTGTGTAAGTGATATTTCTGCTGCCTTATATAAATGCATTGATTATTGAGAGTTACTTTTGTGAAAAATTATAGGCTGGGGCCAAATCTTTCTTACCCTTTCTTTGTCTTTAAAACCTATTATTAAAGTCGATATGTAGACTCTTTAGCTTATTTCATTGAAACTGGGGCAGTCGTTCCAGCTGATTTGGGAAAACGGCGACATAGATGAAGAAGAGAATACAAAGGTATAGATTTCAGGCAATGGGTGCAAATTTACCTTGGAATGATGGATCTAATTGCGTTGTTCAACAGACGTTGACCATTAAAACTACTTCAACTATAACAAAAATTATTATATTATTTAAAAATATGTAAAATTGCATGGCCTACCTTACTTAAATTAATCTAGCTTAAACAAAGTACCGTGTTAGAAGTATAGCAAATCCTTTGTTATGTAACAAAGAAATATACAAGGCAAGCAAAGCACTTGCATTTGTCAATCATTTTGTTCACATTTTGACCCTCTGAATGCAATATCCTGTGAAAAAGAGGATTTTGGAGTACCTGCTTTCGTATATACTTAGGCAGACATAAAGATTGCAGGGCATAAAATTCAATCGACTTTATAGCGATGTAATCGTGATGGCGTGATTGTGTATATTTTTTCTCTAATTCCGCAAGTTGGAGAATTAAAAAAAAGTCACTAAAACTTAATTTGTAAATAACACAACACACAATGCGTAGAAAACTGATGCAAAGTTTTAATGTGTTAAAAGAAATATGATGGCAAATGACTAATAAATTTTGCTACAGAATAGTCGCAGCTAAAATTCTGATGTGAGATAAATTGTAAAATATTAGAAAATTCAAACCAAAGTTTATCTCTAGAATACGCAAAAGTTCTGGCTTTAAAATCCGTGTCAGTTTCACTACTCTCATTTTGTCAATCTTTAAACTGCCGATTTCGGCGCTATAAACATGTCAGACATGACAATCACGATATTCTTTAAAGGACTTTTTATGAAGTTTTTTTCAATTTTGTTCAAATTGTGTTGCAGCCAAATTAACCTTCGTGCTAAAATACCTACCACTAAAATCACTAGCCGAATTTTTTTAGAAATACATAGTGCTTTCACTTCATGCAAAAATCATTGAAGTCAGCTCAAGTTTGGTAGTGGCCATGAAGTGGATATTTCATGTATTTGGGGTGAAACGTAGGTATTTGAAGTTCAAAGAAACCATTTTTTTGTTATATATATATATATATATATATATATATATATATATATATATATATATATATATATGTCTGTGTGTTGTACGCGTAGACGTATAAATAAATTTAAATAATAACGAATGCATATTTGATTGATTCACTTTATCCATTAAGGAACTAACATGTTTGCGTATATGAAATTTATATCCATTATATATATATATATATATATATATATATATATATATATACATATATACATATATATAATGGATACATAGATAATTAAAAACGATTTGAGGAGGAATCACATGAATGCTTATATGATTTATGAATATATGCATAAGGTATAGTGTTTAGACGTATATATGAATGGATATTTTTACATAATATGTTTGTATGACTAAATATAATAAGTTTTGCTGGCTGTGTTTTCAATTACTTTAATTAAGGTTGCGATCTTGATTAGATTAATCGAATGTGACATTTACATAAAGATGTCCTGTATCGCTGGAAAAAGGAAAATTTGATGCGTCTTAGGAAATTCTAGTTTCATTTATTTTATAGGCTAGAGCCAATTCTTCTTTTTGTTTTATTCTTGACAATAAAATATCAATTTCCTTTTTTATTATATATTTAATTGTCAATAATTATTTAGAGAAATTGCCGATGTTTGGAAATATTTAGAATTTTAAAATATTATTTTTTCATTATCACATTCCGTTAAAAGCTTAAAATAATTACAAAAAAATTTATTAGCAACAATAATTTTATTTAACAAATATTTGTAGACTCAGTTTTAATTTAAAAGCGTTTTTGCGTACGAAAATTGTTTGAGCGTTTTTTAACCTTGCACTTTATTTTGACCTACCAATATATGTATGAAATTTTTCTTTAGAAATTATTCTATATTTACAAACTAACATTAGTGTTTTTTAAATTTTGCATTGAATTAAGACTTATTCTTAATTAAATTAATCTCGATAACGGGTCCAACGGCAGTGATATGCACTTAACCACTCATCAGATTATTTGTGTTTCTAAAATTATGAGTTACTGAAGTGCAAAAAATAATCTTATTTTATAGGATATGCTGTGTTTTAAGATTGACTGTAAACAAATGTTATTTAATAAGAATTTAATTTATAAAAAAATCAAATTACACAGAGAAATAATTGAACAATCTGCAAATGGTATATTTTTTCACACTGAATAATGTGCTGCATTTTCATTATTTGTCTATCTTTCCAAACAGTAGTGTCACACATAAGTTTGTTCATTATCAAGGTTCGAATAAAATTATCGGTCTAGCGCGTGAAGAATGGAATTGAAATTACATCACTATTGTTTCACGTGCGTGTAGTTATAATTAACCTAGTGATTTCAAGTTAAAGACATACACACACAGACAAGACTTATGCTTATCTATTAAACAACAACTAATTGTTATGTTATCTGCCATTCAATATAAATGAATCCGTTTAAATCAAAACTCTAACTTGATTTTTTGTTTCTTTATAGGGTATGATGAGCGGGCTGTTGACAAAGAAACTCGTAACTGAGTGTCGAAATATTTGTTTTCTAAATGTGAACAGATGATTAAACACCTTGTTTCGATGTTTTCAGGAAAGATGCTACAAAAAAGAGAACAAAACATCCATGTAGGGTAAAACCATCGATGTTTTTAATCGCAAAAATATATTAAAAATCTAGCAAACATTATTCATTTATTTTAGGCGATATTCTATTTGGTGTATGTACTGTAAAAAACATAGAAAGTTGTGTTTGTAATTAGTCCTCAACCATATGCTCGGAAGCCTTTTTGCAAGCACATGTTTTACTGATGAATCAATGGCAACTATACCTTAGTAATTTTTTTAATAAAAGCAATTATTTTATAATTGAATAATTGCTAGTTTATGGAAATTTAGATAGTTATGCAGATGACTAATATTAAATTAGTTACTAATGGCCGCCAAATCTGTTTTTTTATATTTATTGGCAAACCTTCAGCCAGCAATGATGATTCAATTAAACAATAATTTATTGAACGGGTGGTGGTATTAATTCTTCCAATCAAGTTAGCGAGCTTGAAGTAAAAACCAAACACATTGTATTTAATCAGACAGCGAACAGTATAACAAAATTACCGCCAATCGCAAGGCACTGACGCGTTTCAACCTTCCATGATAATCATCAGAGTATGACTGCAAACTGGCCCGCGAGAATCACACCGGTATATATATATATATATATATATATATATATATATATATATATATATTGCAAGCAAAATTTGATATGCGTTACTGCAAATGTCGGCTGCACAATTTCCGTGCAATCACGAAGATTAGCTGTTTGTAGCTTTCGCCACACACACATATATAGACAATACAATTAAACAATAAATGATTGCGCGGGTGGTGGCAACCATTCTTTAAACCAAGTTTGCGAGCTTAAAGTAATCACAAATCCCATTGTATTTAACCAGTCGTTGAACAACATAAAAAAAACTAACGCCAATTGCAACGTACTGAATCGTTTCGACCTTCCATGATCATCATCAGAGTACGACGGTGAACTGGCTAGCCAGGACTAAACCGCATTATATATAAATGGAAAGCAAAATTAGATATGCGGCTCTCACCTATAGTAGTCTTGCATACATTACAATACATTTAAAAATAATTGATTACGCGGGTAGTGGTAACAATTTCCATTCACGTGCAATGTATGCAGGACTACTAAAGGGGAGAGCCGCATATCAATTTTTGCCATCCATGTATATTCAATGTGGTTTGATCCTCGCTGTCCAGTTTGCCGTCGTACTCTGGTGACGATCATAGAAGTTCGAAACGCGTCAGTGCGTTGCGATTGGCGGTAGTTTTGTTATGTCGTTCTACGACTGGTTAAATACAGTAGGATTGGTGTTTACTTCAAGGTCGCAAAATCGATATAACGACAGTAATGATGATTAATAGGTATCATATTTTGAGAGAATTTTTTATTTTTGTATTATATTTTTTTAATGATTACTCAGTTTTCCTCTTCGCTCATCGCCGTTGTGTCGGTTTATATATTTCTTATATATTTGGCGAACTATAATAAATGCAGCCCCACAAACGTCAGAAAGCAACAAGTGCGGAAATATAAACAATCAATTCAATCTCGGAATTGATCATAATTATAATCAGAATACGGAGTTAACCTGAAACTCGTACAATTTTTTTCGTCTTATAATTTAAATCGTAAATTCTTTTTCCAAATTTATTAAATTTTATCTATAGGCAATATCTGGTAATCCAATTTTGGGACAATAAAACGTTTATTTATTTGCGTTTCCGCAACGACCCACCAACCTGTAGATTATATATACTATTATTTATATATTTTGCTTTAAACTTAAACCGGCGACAGAGCAGTTAAAAAATAAACAAATTGTTTTCCATATTATGTAAATTACACGCTACATGTTAAAAACTTAGTGTGCTACCACATGCATAATTTGTTTTAAATTTTAATTTAATGTTAATTTAATTTACGTTCAAGAAAAAAAATTATTAAGAGAATTTAACACGTCTACTTAAAAATGATTGGGGAAATTAGCAATACTTGGCAGGTTTTAATTAAAATTGCTTCAAATAACTTTTTAATTTTTTTCCCAACTTCCTGCAATTATTTAAACGTAAATCCAACTCATTTATGCGATATGTACTTTCTTTGCTAGATCTATCACAGAAATTATTATTTAAAGCGAATGAAACTATATATATATACATATATATATATATATATATATATATATATATATATATATATATATATATATATATATATAAGCGATTTCGTGTTGCGCACGTAGTTACAATTTAGTTTATATTTGACCAAAAGGATAGTCCAAAGTCTGCATAAGCAGTAGGTAAAATCTAGTATGCACATTCGTTTCGTGCTTACATGTGACTTACATATAAGATGTGGTATTAAGCCTTATACCAATTATATATTTTAATGAGGAATGTGAGACTATTGTAAATTATGATCTCCTATATGAATTTAATACTACCTCTTATTAATGAGTTTCCAGTAAACACGAGAAGAATGAGAACATGAATTATGCCTTCCTTTCATGCTTCCTTTGGTTTACACTTATTGCCATATTTGAACTAAGTTTGTACTAGGTGCGCAACACCTAATACACAAATGAGAAGGAATCTGGTCTGGTCAATGAATTATGCTAGAGCTCATATTGAACGCATATTTTATGCGACAATTTAAGTATTTGCATACCTATTTTGTAACAGATTCAAATAACGTGAATTTTATTCTCTGTTCTATAATTTTACCCAAAATGATAAGACAGTATCTGCACTGTTAAATCATTGTCATTTTTCCAATTGTTACATAAGAATATTGGTGAAATATGAGGTTATAAGATCAGAAATTGTGAAATATTTGACTAAGATTTTGCGACAAACTCAATTATCACTTTGCCAAAATGCGAAGGCTTCTGAATGTCATCAAACCAACCGAAATACGGGAACATTTAGCAATCCTTAACCAAATCATGAATAATTTATTTATTTTAATTTATATAAATTAAAATTTTTAAAATTTAAGTTGAAGAGTCATCTTTAAATTATTTATGTCAAAATTATATTATTAAGCCAGCAGGATTTTTCCATAAACATATTGTATTTTTAAATTTTAAGATGAGTTTCCAATTCCTGTAATATTGGGATACATATTACTTTAGAGAAATTAAGCAAAATTCTGGACAAGGCTAAAAATAAATCTTCCTTATGCAAACAGGTAAAAAGTAATATATCACTTATTTCGTTTTTTTTAAAAAGGCCGAGAGTAACTGGATGTCTGTCTACGTGATGCATAAATTCTAAAGTATTTCGGTGTTGATCAAACATTTATTATTTTACCTATAATTACTTTCATTACCTAATACCATCCATATACGATTTTTTGCGTTATTTGGCAAAGCTTATTATAAATGGCTTTTACACGTAAATATAGATGGTTTGATATTATTATTTATGGTTGCTTATATGCTTATTTAGATATGTACACCAAAAATTGTGTATTTACATATATATGCATTGATATTTAGATCATTATATAGGAATTCATATGGTTGATTATTAAACATACCTAATATATACGGTGTTTAGCCATATATATGTATGAGTATTAATATATATCCATATAAAATTAGGGTATATATACACATATAATGTTGATATGTCATGTATTCAAGGTGACTTGTAGAACACTTTTCTTGCCTGTTGATATATATATATATATATATATATATATATATATATATATATATATATATATATATATATATATATATATATATATTTACTTAGACAAATAAGTAAACATTTAAATATTAGAACGTGTGAATTTGACTGATTTTGTCATTTAGAAACCCACATGGTTGCTTATATGGTATACATATTATATGTGATGTACATACGTATATAACATGGATGGATATTTAGACAACTATATAAGATGTGGGAAAATCTCTCATGGTTGCTTGTATTATTTAGATAGGTATAAGATTTAGTGTAGACGTATATTTGAATGGATTTTTATATGTAAGATTTGGGCATAAAAAATAATTATCAATATATATACAATTGTTGCTGATAAATGACTTACTGTTGGAGGATCCCATTAATACACCTTGTTGCTTATACGTATATTCTTAATTTACCTAGATATGTATATGGTTTATGCACAGATATTTAAATGCCTTATTTAGACTTATACAGGATATGTATATAAATTAAGGTTTATTTAGGTGGTTTACCATTCCTTATTTTAGGCTACATGTACAGTCATTGTCAAAGATGGGAATCCTTCTATGTTCTATCAAAGGTGCGATTAACATAACCCCATCTATAACCTATCGCAAACATGATGAGCTTAGGTAAACCGAGAATTGTGTTGGAAACATGCCGTATTCTATCAAAAATTCTATTAACCTCTTCCTCACTATAACCTATTGCAAACAGGATAAGATAAGGAAAATTGAGAATTGAGGATTACGTAATACAATGGAGAGTGAAATTTTGTTGATCCTACAACGCATCCTGGCATGCAATATACAGAATCGTGCCATCACGGATAGGCGTTTATGGTGATCTAAACGGTTTTTATACATTTCAATATAGATTAGAGAACACATATAGGCGTGTAAGGGTTTCAGTGAATGTGGAGGGGGGGCTTAGTTTCATGTTTACATGAGAACATAAGAAAATAGTTATATAGGCCCGATTTGAGGACAGATAAGTAATATATATTATGATTAGAATACATATAAATGTATCTGTTTGCCACAAGTATATTTTCTGAGAGTATGGTGTCAAACCTGGAGATGGAACCCGAAATGAAGTCACGAAAATTCGGAAAAAATTCGGCAAATCTTAATTCACAAATATTTCCTGACAAGCAGTGTAAGGGCGGAATATTTAGAAGCAAACGGGATTTTTTTAAATATTATTTTTATTATTCATTTAGTCTTATTTAATTTAAATATAATATAACTAAAACTGTTTATGCATAAAATTATTTACAAAAGTAATAGTGAATAAAAATTTAACGTAATATTCTTTTTATTATATGAAGAATAAACTTAAATGAAATACGAAATTATTATGCTTAAGTCGCAATTTTGTTCGCCACAGTTTGTTTTATATCAACCAACTAGTTACATTTTAAAACAAATATATGAGCTCTGTTCGACAAGAATGTATATACTTTATATATTTCTGCTGACATAGTTGTAAGTGATCTTACCCGCTGTCATTCTATATCATTATAATTTTCACAACATGGCATCTACAAAAGATAATCACTAAAAATTGTAGACATAAAGTCGTTTGCATAATCATAACATAATATCTTGGTGTGTTGTTGTAATAAAAATAAATAAATTCTATATATTACCGAGTAAAATAAAAGCATTTTTGCGAAAGTTAGTTCTTTTTTAATTATAGCTAGAAATTTGTTTATATTTATAAAAAAATACATAATATAGTATAGGTAATCCATATATAGTGACATGATAACTATTTTGTTGTAATACATCAATTGCTGCTGTGGGAATACACAGTTTAAAGAAAAGGTTCACCTATTATGGCCGATTGTTCCGAACGTAAAATTGAAAATGTTGCGGACAAATGTTCAAGTCAAGGTGCAGTTAATCTGAAGAAAAATTAAATATTGCCTTCAATGCGCATATTCCACAAGGTTGTGATAATTTTAAAGTAATTATTGAGCTGTTGATTCTCTTATGCATAAATTTTGACTTTTTTGCACGCGTGTTCCAACAAGTAGAATAACATAGTCTAGTCACCGTTTGCATTTTCTCTCTATAAGAAAAATCTATAATTTCAAATACTGCATTAATAATTCATTTCTATTTGTTTTAGAGATACAGTAAAATTTGTATAATGTAGATGATACAATTCACAAACTGGGCAGGTTCTTATTTTGTAGAACACCGATTAGTAGTTTTTGAAATTGTAAGAGTCTGTGTTTCTAAGCCGAAGGAATTTCGTTGGGTGCCTAGCATCTCATTACTCCCGTCGATGAAACTGTATCTTTTCATTCAATCTGTAATTTAAATCTAAATTTGTTTATTAAGTCGTTCATGTAAAATTATATATCAAAATATGTCTAAATAGTTTTCAGAAATGAAATATGTTGTTTTAGCACATATAGGATTTGTCAGGAATTTCTTTTAAAACTCAGACTGGCCACAGACTTTTCTCTTAATATAACTATACACATAATTAATGTCGTTTTCTGCATTGGATTGAGTCCATATGAAATTTCCAATGTGTATCAAGGATGAATTTCACAACGTGTAATACTAATAATTATATATAATTATTTTTTATACGACTGCAAAACCTAGATATTATTTTTTTTATCACTTAACATGTTTTAGGCTAATTAATCTCTTATTACGAATTAGAACCTCTTAATATTTTAATAAAAAAATAATAGCAAATGTTTATTTCCAGTTGAAGAGGAAATTAAATCTTGCTAAATAAGCTAAAACCAAATCAAGAAACAATACGGGATGCATATTGCAGTTCCAAAATGCAAATCTATTTGGAAGATGTCCATTTAAAAGTTATGATGGTGTAGCAATTAATTATATCGATAAATTCAATTGGCGCTATTATAGGTTAAGGTAATCACATATCTGCAGTTTCGTTTCTTGGAAAAGGAATGTTTTTGGAACCGTTGCATAACTCATCTTACTTGATGTTACTGATTTCAAATTGAAACATTTAAAAATAATTCCACGCATTTGTTTATCAAGATGAACTCAAAAAAATATAATCTGAAAAAAAACTTTTTAGAGAATAATGTTGTCATAAAAATGCAAATTAACACGTGAGATCCTGCACATTGGCATAAATATAGTTTTTTAATCTAAGACTTGCAGATATCCAACAATAATTATACCAAAATGATGATAACATAGGCTTAGTAGCTGCTCGTCGAAAACAAAAATTCATTTATAATCAGCAGGTGCATTCAAAATGTGGGCAAAGCACACATTTACAAAATAGTAATAAAAATTATCTCTAACCTAACGGATCATAAATTCTTACTCCGGAAGTCGACTAAGCCATTTCACATTAACTATGTTAACCTTTTAGGACCACAGGTTGTGCGGACGGTGATAACAATTATTATAATTAAGGTTGCGGTCTTGATATATGCACTTGACCCATTAATTACTTACATATGTTAGTATAAACTAAGAATTTTATAGTTTAGAAAAGGCAATTCATGAATTGCTTTTTCTACACTATACAATTCTTATTTTATACTAACATTTGTAAGTAACTAGTAGGTCAGGTGCTTATGTCAAGAACACAATCTTAATTTTAATAATACAGCTATTAATGCATAATGGAATACCATTACAAATAACCATTTGACACGATGCGTTGATAAATGTATATTTTCAATAATAATTTTATTAATCAAATATGATTATTAATTCTAAGTATATTTGCTTGTTTTATTTATATATAAATATTGAAATGATTTTTAAATATAAGCTATTAAAGTCCTGAACCTACAAAATATTTTAATAATGTTTTCAGCTTATTTACAGTAGAAAGTTAACAATTTAAAGGTATGGTGCTAAGTGAAAGAAACTTCATTTTGGTTCTAATTACAAAAAATAATTTCAAAAAACCGTATTTAGCATCCTGCAACATTAGCGCCAAATTAATACAAATGAACTAAAAAACTATTTTTTAATTTAAATGCAGACAAAATTGTTTTCAGTTATAACTTCGAAGTTGGAAAATATGTTTTTATTACCTATCTTTAAGTCATTTTCACGAAATAAGAAAGTCGCTTAAATTTAGTTGTATATTTTGATTTAAAACAAATGTTACATTTAAAACGAAACGTCTTTCTTGGAAGTATGAAATTACAAAATAATTAATTAAATTTTATCAGTATAATTCTAATTTATGATCCTTTTCCTAATAATAAAATACTTAAACTATTAGTGAAAGTCAATCCCAAGTCAGGTATATAAAACTTCATTGAAATGATTGAAGATAATGAAGAACTATTTATTGTAACATAAAATTTATATTTAGTATAATACATTTATAATGAGTCAATTTTTGCATTTTTTTCTTAATAAATCTTCAAAATGAACCATTTTAAACAATGTGCTGTTTTTGGCATTATTACTATATAATGCTAGGATGAATACGTAAAAAATTATATAATTATTTATTTCAGATAGGGAGGAGTGATAAAATAAGTCACATTTTGATATACCACTAAAAATAGGAAAATTGAGCATCCCTCACGCGTTCTAGGCCTTTTGAACTTTCTAGGTGTTCTCAGAATGCGATGTCAAACAGAATAACGAGAATCAAATTTTATTTATCTAACATCCAATAGGAATCATAAATGCGTCTGTCGCATCTTTTTGTCCAACACAAACTGTAATTAATATGAAAGTCGTTTACACAATTACTTCAAATCGTTGATCGAATAATTTCTTTCAGATTTTGTTAGTAGAATAGGAGGAATATTTTACGCATTTCCGCTTTTGATATTCAAAATATAAGTATTGGTTTTTGGATCCAACTAAGACGGTTTGCCTCCGTGTTCTAATCGTATTCAAAAATATTATAGAAGATTTTTATTCTTGAATTCTATATGATAATATACATGCATTAATGCTTTGTTTGTGTTGTAATGGATAAAATTTTTATTCAAATACGACCAGAGGGATAATCCAAATTAAGCGTGAACGAAAAGTATCAACTCATTTATACATGCGTTTCGAATATCTTTTCATCAATTATGCTTATGGTTTCTATTGAATATAGAATCTTTTGAAGAAATAGTATCTTAGTTATTGTGAGCCATCCATGGTTTAAAACATTAAACAAGGCCGAAATTAAAGATTAGCTCTCTAACATTAGTTATCGTTAGGCTTATTATTAAATTAGATATGTTGAGGAATATTTATCGCATTACGAGTTGTTTCCTAATTGTATGCCTCTGTGAATTTATTGAAAATCAGTTTATCTCGATTATTTAGTGGGGCAAATTTTCATCATAAAATCAATGTCATTTACGTTAAATAAACAAAACGTATAATAATTCATTATCACCGATTTGTTAAATATTTGATATTACGACCTATTTCACAACTTAGCTTTATAAAACATAGTTCTTTTTAGGCTACACGCCTACGATAGACCCTAAACATTTTCCAAATCTATTGTTTAATAAATAGTTTACGTTGTTCAGACTATACACCGTCTAATTTACCGAAATTTTTATCTATTACTTTTTAGAGTATCCGATAAGAATGCAACTAAATTTTTAATTTTCTATCCTAGTGCATGCAAGAGAGAAAAAGCGAGTGCTTATCTCAATTCATCTATGTGAGTAAATATATATAATTAATAAATAAAAAGTCAACACACATATTATAAATAAACCGTTCTTTAACTATTTATTTCATAAAACTTTACATATTGTTCCCAAATTTCATCACAATCTCATGGTAGGTAAATTTTTTTTTCAAACGTAGTTAATTCATAAAGGATATTTGCGTGCATAATAAAAAATTCGGCTATCGATTAGGGTAAAAATTCCCCATATTCGAGGATACACACAGATGGCAATGGTTGTTAAATCAAGTAACTTTTGTTGCATAAAACGATCTTTATTTAATTAAGTCTGAGTGTTCGTCTATGCTATTAAAGGTAATGCTGGTGGTTTTGTTGTGTTTCAGATTTTTCATAAATGCATCGCAATTTTGTCTTCGCTAGTCAAATTCACGCGGTGCTCTGACGATCACCATAGATGGTAGAAACGCGTAAGTACGTGTAATTTCAGGTAGTTTTGATATGTCGTGGTAATTATTCGATAGAATGGAATTTGAATTTACATCAAGCTTTGAAGGCTTATCTGAAGATTCTGCTAACTAACAAGAAATTAATTTATGCAAGAACCCTTTGAGTAAGCTCATTAATCTATTTGGATCCATGAAAATACCTCGAAAACCCCATTATATGAAATATCATTAGAAGCATCAACATAGATATCAACGGTAAAACTAAAATAATTTTGTTTAATCATTGCTTATGTTCTGTGTCTGCTAAATTTAATGCCAAATAATAAAAAACGTATGGAGTTAATAGACAGTTGTTTTTCAAAAATAACTTTTAATCAAGGTTGCGAATTTATATAAGCACCTGACCAATTGTGTACGTACATTTGTCAGTATAAACGAGGTATTGCATAGTGTGGAAAAGGCAATTCACCCAGTAGACCGGTTTCGTCCTTATATGGAATGCATCAAGTACTTTCCAGAATTTGCCGCGATCAGGGATCAAACTTGGGCACGTCTGCTTCGGAATCGGGTGCTCTAACCACTGAGCCACCCTGCCAAACACCAAACACAATTTTCTGTTATATACTGACTAATGTATCTTGATTAGTCTTTCATTCAGGTAGAGCCTATATAGCATCCATTTAGTCCTAAAGTTCCAACTAACCATCCAAAAGCTGCAATTATCGAACAGATACCACGATACATAGGGAAGTGGTATTGAAATGAAAGCTTACATAATTACTCAAGGTTGCGAACATTATATCAACACATAACTTATCATGTACATACCTAGTTTATACTCACAAATGTATGTACGTAATGGGTCAGTTGTTTATATCAAGTTCGCCACCTTGGTTACAAATAATTTCTATCACCGCCCGCGCAACCAATGTTCGTTTAATTATACAAACGTTTATTTGAATAAAACTTCTCCGTGTATCGTGGTATTTATTCGATAATGGCAGGGTGGCTTAGTGGTTAGATCACCAGATTCCGAAGCAGACGTGCCCAGTTTCGAGTCTAATCCGCGGCAAACTCTGACCAGCACATGATGAGTTCTCAATAAGTACGAAATCTATTTACTTGATGTATTGCCATATCCACACTATACAATACCTAGTTTATACTGACAAATGTATGTACATAATGTGTCAGGTGTTCATATCAAGTTCGCAACCTTGATTAAAAGTAATTGTTATCACCGCCTGTGCACCCAATGTTCGTTTAATTATCTAAATGATTTTCAAGAAGTTTGATGCCCGAAATTGTGATGAATGCCAATTATAAATAAACCTTGTCGAGCACACTGATCGCTAATTAACCTGATAATACAACCAGTGAGATATTCGCAGAAAATAATTTTCCATTTTGTAAATGATTCACTTAAGTACTGCTTTCGTAAATTAGCAAACACGTAAAAATTCGAAAAAACCGATTTCCTTTTCTTTAATTGGCTAATATTTGAAAAATTAAAGTTTTCAGAAATCAGTACTTTAATCAAACATCCCGGGTTAATTGATACACAAAGATCCGATTTGTCACTATTTCCAATTTTGTTTTGTCTTTGATCGGGTTGACTCATTTTTACTTCAATTGGAAATGCGGTTCTATCACATCTTTGTTAGAACCGCATTTCCAATTGAAGTAAAAATGAGTCAACCCGATCAAAGACAAAACAAAATTGGAAATAGTGACAGGCCAGTAAACAAAGATGTGATAGAACCGCATTTCCAATTGAAGTAAAAATGAGTCAACCCGATCAAAGACAAAACAAAATTGGAAATAGTGACAAATCGGATCTTTGTGTAACTGCCCGTGTACAGCTATTACCCGCGTACGCAAAACGCGGCATTGATAACCTGAATGCTTACACACCGCAAAATATTGAGTTCAAAACTTAATTGATACAATTTCTAAAAATGGCATCTCATTTAAAGTAGCCAATTAAATATACCTTTCATTCAAATGCCAGTTTCAAATCAAATCGCGAATACACGTTTATAATTTTGCGCAATATATCAATAAAACATCGCGCGTATATTCTCCAGATGTGGCAATGCTCTATGGATGAACATACTTCAATCTGATTTACTCACACAGAAATGCTTCTTTAGAAATTGATTTTGAATTTGAGCTGATACAGGTAATCAATTGATTGCTCCCGCATTTCACAATGTCTAAGCTTTCAAACGATTTTGATTTTTCTGACGGTCGATATGCAACAAATGTAACATTTGCGTATTATTTTTGAGATCCCTGTAAAAAAATAATTTTAAATAGGACCAGAAGAATAAATCAAAGTGTGTATTAACGAAGCTTATACTCTTATGTACACATTCGTTTCGTGCTTACTGGAAACCCATCTAAAGGAACCGGTATTACGTCCATTACCCTTTAAATATTATGCAGAGTAATTTTGGACAATAGGACGGTTCAATCTCTTATACGAACATGAACACCAGCAGTAGAGAAGCTAACTTCATATAAAGTCTTCGACAATACAACTTCAATGACAGCTCACTCTATATATAATATATACCGAGCCTGTAGAGGATACCAACACTATGGTTGCCGAGTTGGTACCTGATAACAACCCTATGGTTGTCGAATAGATATATATATATTACGAACACAATGGATGCCGGGTAGGTATATGGTACCACAACAAGGGATTTCAGGTTATGCTAAATATCACAAAACTGAGAAATACAACCACTACGGAACACCTGTTACAAGAGCAAAACAAACACTCTGGTCTCGATCGATATCATTTATGAAATTTCGAGAGATTCATTATAAATTTCTTTTTATTTGCGCAACAACTAGTTCATAATTGCGATAAACACAAATCTCGTTAATATTAATATAACTGATTACTTACTTCTATATAATCAAAACTTTGTTAACGAAAGCACTTCCTATCCTGGATCATGGGTTCTCAATTACTAATCATCAATTCAGTACAAGTATAGTAGCCTGAGATATGCTGCTTATGTTAAAATAAAAAAAACTTGCTCGGCTACAAAAACTTAGACATGGATAACGGTTATATTTCTCAAGTCATAGCACTGTAATACTCAACCAAAAATCCCATCATTTTGCATATTATTTTAACGTTAAACTATCTTTCATCAAAGAATAATCCATTAGAGCAGCATAGGTTATTTGTTGATAACCTCATCAATTAGAGCAAGAATTATCTGAATTGTGCACGAACTATCTAGACAGCGTATACAATGTAATCTCTGAAGCAACTATAAAAATAGCGAATTGCATGTTCTGTAACACATTAGTACGAATAGAACCAGAAGGCTATGCGAAAGAGTGCGTCAACGTAATGTAAAATCCCAAGTAAAAATGTCTCGTACTTACTGACGAATCGTCAGCTGGAACCAGTAATACGTCTTGTTCCCTAAATTTATTTAATCAAGAAATATTGTACAGTTGGAATGTACAATCTTATATATAAATGCGTATTCCAGTAGTAATGAAGTTGGCTTCATTTAAGTTCGTAGGCAATGCGAATTCAAAGCCTATTTACTATATAGAATACATACTGAGCGTGAAAACTTATACCAATGCAACAGTTTTTAAGACACCGACACACTTAAAGGTACCAGCTCAATGATTTCGAAATTCACTTAGCTTCACCTAAATTGAGCAGCCGTTTCGCCAAAAAATCCATATGGTCTGTTTGATTTAAATTCGTATTTCTCAATTTTTTTATATGAACTTAATTGCTTCAGTACACATTCGTGTAGAGGATTATACAGTCCAACTATCCTATATTTCTTGACCAACTATGCGAAGTGCTTAAATCTCCAACTAATAACCCTCCTGTAATCACGAAACTTATGTTAGCATGAGTTTCGAGTTTTTGTTTTTGCTGATATTGGCATATAATTTTGGGCCTATTTCAACTTATTTGTTAATAAGTCCAAAATATCCAATGTAAAATTTAGTATATATTATATCTAGGCAACAAACAAGAAATACCTAGCAAATTGCATTGTTCATTTCTATATCATTTATATACATAAAACAACAGGCTTTGCAATTTAAACGAAAAGCATCTAAACAGTGTTTCATTAATTTGGTACCTATTCGCAGCCATTGTTAATACATGCAATTCGCTCAAAAAGTATGAAATTCGAAATGATTTGTCTTATCGACCTTTACAAGCAGTAAAACATTGTAAATTTTGTTATACATGAATTATTCAGTTTGTACTTTCATGAATTTTGCATGGTTTTGTCGTGGGATACTTATAAACTATGTGCTCATTTATTACAGAACATGCTGCACCTACGACAGCTACAGTTAATTTTAAATGGTCTAGACCTAGTGTCTTAGTAATAGATCAGTCCAACATTCATAGCGTACTAATTAGCTGTTTTATGAGTTTAAATAAAATGTATTAGACTGCTTGATTTCCAACATTATTGCGTTTAAACTTGTGCTCCGCAGGCGTTTTCAGTAAAAAACAAGCACCAGTTTCGTTTAAGGCATTCTAGTAGCCAATGTTTTTTCTATCAATATAAATGTTTCTGATGGTGCAACCAATTTTAAAAGTTAAAATAGCACAAATCGGCCTTTGTTGGACAAAGCTTCTTTATTTTTCGTTGTTTTTTTTCCGACAATGTCATTACTTATCATACCTCAACAAATATGTGCCTTGTGATTTCATTTAAGTTTGATACACAGTTTAACCACAGATAAGAAAGCAAATCTAATACTTCAATTTTCAATGCCGTGAACTGGCAATTCTTTAACCAACTTTAATAGAAAAAGAATATCCAGCCTGATATTTAAGAAAAATTATTCGTATTGATTATATAGAATTAAGTAATCAGTTATATTAATATCAACGAGATTTGTGTTTATCGCAATTATGAACTAGTTGTTGCGCAAATAAAAAGAAATTTATCATGAATCTCTCGAAATTTCATAAATGATATCGATCGAGACCAGAGTGTTTGTTTTGCTCTTGTAACAGGTGTTCCGTAATGGTTGTATTTCTCAGTTTTGTGATATTTAGCATAACTTGAAATCCCTTGTTGTGGTACCATATACCTACCCGGCATCCATTGTGTTCGTAATATATATATATCTATTCGACAACCATAGGGTTGTTATCAGGTACCAACTCGGCAACCATAGTGTTGGTATCCTCTACAGGCTCGGTATATATTTTATATAGAGTGAGCTGTCATTGAAGTTGTATTGTCGAAGACTTTATATGAAGTTAGCTTCTCTACTGCTGGTGTTCATGTTCGTATAAGAGATTGAACCGTCCTATTGTCCAAAATTACTCTGCATAATATTTAAAGGGTAATGGACGTAATACCGGTTCCTTTAGATGGGTTTCCAGTAAGCACGAAACGAATGTGTACATAAGAGTATAAGCTTCGTTAATACACACTTTGATTTATTCTTCTGGTCCTATTTAAAATTATTTTTTTACAGGGATCTCAAAAATAATACGCAAATGTTACATTTGTTGCATGTTTTTATTATCTGATATTTGATATTCCATGATATATTTTACCAAAGGAATTTGCAGAAAACGTAATATTTAGAATTCTTCGTGGTTGATACTCATTCGAATGTTTATTGAGTTTTCATCTTGAGGAATTGTTTAATACAAACTAACATATTACCGCACATTCTGAAGTCAAAATGACCTTTTGAGGAATTTCGTTATTTACTCCAACAAATAGTACTTACCAAAGTTCATGGAATGGCTTTCTTGGCTCTACTTGATTCCCAACAAAAACTTTGTTGATATTTGTAATGTAGAATAGAACTCAAAAAGATCTGCAGAATAAACAAATTGGAATTATTTCTGATCAGCGCTAAACTTAATTTAAAACAGAATGTTATAACTGAAAAATCAGATGTATGTGCGAGATTGTGTGGAGAATAAGCCTTCCAATTAGTTCCTAAATCTAAAAATGACTCAACATATAATGAAGTGTGCCATCAAGATCGAAGAGGCCGTGCAGCCTAAAAATACATTAGTTAGTATTGTGAACGTTGTATTAATGTGAAATAATCAGAAAAGTTATTGTTGGTGATCATAATAACAGGACGTCTCTAGTCATTTAATGTAACTTAATAGTTACCAATTCAAAACTTCAAAAAATTATTCATATATAAGGGTCGTTTGCTTCTAAATTTGTCCTGAAATATATATATATATATATATATATATATATATATATATATATATATATATATATATATATTGAAAGAAAAACGAAATAGAAAAATGTAAACGTAGAGAAGGTATGAAATAGAGAAACAACCAATCAATTGTGTCACCTCCAGTTAAAGCATTGGGCTTGAACTGGAGGCGACACACAATTGATTTTTCACATATATATATATATATATATATATATATATATATATATATAGTATGTGTTTATATATATATATATATATATATCGACCGTCAGAAAAATCAAAATCGTTTGAAAGCTTAGACATTGTGAACTGCGGGAGCAATCATTTGATTACCTGTATCAGCTCAAATTCAAAATCAATTTCTAAAGAAGCATTTCTGTGTGAGTAAATCAGATTGAAATATGTTCATCCATAGAGCATTGCCACATCTGGAGAATATACGCGCGATGTTTTATTGATATATTGCGCAAAATTATAAACGTGTATTCGCGATTTGATTTGAAACTGACATTTGAATGAAAGGTATATTTAATTGGCTACTTTAAATAAGATGCCATTTTTAGAAATTGTATCAATTAACCCGAGATGTTTGATTAAAGTACTGATTTCTGAAAACTTTAATATTTCAAATATTAGCCAATTAATGAAAAGGAAATCGGTTTTTTCGAATTTTTACGTGTTTGCTAATTTACGAAAGCAGTACTTAAGTGAATCATTTACAAAACGGAAAATTATTTTCTGCGAATATCTCACTGGTTGTATTATCAGGTTAATTAGCGATCAGTGTGCTCGACAAGGTTTATTTATAATTGGCATTCATCACAATTTCGGGCATCAAACTTCTTGAAAATCATTTAGATAATGAAACGAACATTGGGTGCACAGGCGGTGATAACAATTACTTTTAATCAAGGTTGCGAACTTGATATGAACACCTGACACATTATGTACATACATTTGTCAGTATAAACTAGGTATTGTATAGTGTGGATATGGCAATACATCAAGTAAACCGATTTCGTACTTATTGAGAACTCATCATGTGCTGGTCAGAGTTTGCCGCGGATTAGACTCGAAACTGGGCACGTCTGCTTCGGAATCTGGTGATCTAACCACTAAGCCACCCTGCCATTATAGAATAAATACCACGATACACGGAGAAGTTTTATTCAAATATACGTTTGTATAATTAAACGAACATTGGTTGCGCGGGCGGTGATAGAAATTATTTTTAACCAAGGTGGCGAACTTGATATAAACAACTGACCCATTACGTACATACATTTGTGAGTATAAACTAGGTATGTACATGATAAGTTATGTGTTAATATAACGTTCGCAACCTTGAATTATTATGTAAGCTTTCATTTCAATACCACTTCCCCATGTATCGTGGTATCTTTTCGATAATTGCAGCTTTTGGATGGTTAGTTGGAACTTTAGGACTAAATGGATGCTATATAGGCTCTACCTGAAGGAAAAACTAATCAAGACACATTAGTCAGTATATAACAGAAAATTGTGTTTGGTTTTTGGCAGGGTGGCTCAGTGGTTAGAGCACCCGATTCCGAAGCAGACGTGCCCAAGTTTGATCCCTGATCGCGGCAAATTCTGGAAAGTACTTGATGTATTCCATATAAGGACGAAACCGGTCTACTGGGTGAATTGCCTTTTCCACACTATGCAATACCTCGTTTATACTGACAAATGTACGTACACAATTGGTCAGGTGTTTATATAAATTCGCAACCTTGATTAAAAGTTATTTTTGAAAAACAACTGTCTATTAACTCCATACGTCGTTTATTATTTGGCATTAAATTTAGCAGACACAGAACATAAGCAATGATTACAGAAAATTATTTTAGTTTTATCGTTGATATCTATGTTGATGCTTCTAATGATATTTCATATAATGGGGTTTTCGAGGTATTTTCATGGATCCAAATAGATTAATGAGCTTACCCAAAGGGTTCTTGCATAAATTAATTTCTTTTTAGTTAGCAAAATCTTCAGATAAGCCTTCAAAGCTTGATGTAAATACAAATTCCATTCTATCGAATAATTACCACGACATATCAAAACTACCTGAAATCACACGTACTTACGCGTTTCTACCATCTATGGTGATCGTCAGAGCACCGCGTGAATTTGACTAGCGAAGACAAAATTGCGATGCATTTATGAAAAATCTGAAACACAACAAAACCACCAGCATTACCTTTGATAGCATAGACGAACACTCAGACTTAATTAAATAAAGATCGTTTTATGCAACAAAAGTTACTTGATTTAACAATAAATTATACTCGTACAGCACATTAGTTACACTAAGGCATGCAGAATACAATACACCCTTTACCAAATTTAATGAATTCTTTGCTTTGATTCGCGGGAATATGCAGTTCACAATTAATCGAAATGATCCTCATTACCTCAGTATTACACTACAAGTACAGAATTGAAAGATCCATATCATCGCCTAAGCTTTTTCTCTCTTTAGCTTACTTTACCACAAAGCTTGGAAACCATATGGACTTCAGAAGGCTATTCAAGTTAAGGGGACACATTTGATAGTATTTTTGTGAATTAATTATTATTCTGAACGAACTTACGTACGACAAATACGACTAAGCGGTATTTTTCGAAGTTTAGGAAATAGTTTATAGCTTTTAATTTAGGCGAAACTGACTAAATCAATCATAATATTTAGAGAAGAGAATCAAATTACTTGAGGTTATGAGCTCGACTTATGGCTAAGAAATGTGTGCAATTATAGGTCGTCATGAATTGTTATTAGTGGTATTTTAAATTGAAACTTACTACAGGTTTTCTATTTCTACAGGGTTGTTGAGCTTTAAAATATTTATCTTAGAATTGCCTTAAGCTAAACAGTATTACCAAAGTCTGCACTAACGAATTTAAAATGTGGTTTTACTAACTCAGGAAGGCAGATCTTTTATTCTTCAGTTTAATTTTACTTTCGAACTATTCCCCTTTAATTTACACCAATGCGAATTGTCTGTTGCTGCTAGAAAGAAACGTAACCAATTGCTCATTTATTATTATATTAGTTGATTGTTTGCCAAAATGAGCAGAATTAAATTATATGACTATCGTAATAATTGGCAATACGAACGTAAAAAGCAGATTTTAATAAAATTGTGCGAAAGCAAAAATAATAATCAATTATGTGCGGTGATAGACGAATGATTTTCAAATAAGCAGCCAAAAGAGTGAAAAAAGGGGCATTGGAAATTAGAAACATAGAATATATAAACATATTGCATAGCAGCAATCCATAATGGGATTTGTATGGAATTTCAAACCATTGCCATCTGTGTGTATCCTCGAATATGGGGAATTTTTAACCTAATCGATAGCCGAATTTTTTATTATGCATGCAAATATCCTTTACGAATTAACTACGTTTAAAAAAAAATTTACCTACCATGAGATTGTGATGAAATTTGGGAACAATATGTAAAGTTGTATGAAATAAATATGACACTGTGATTTTAATACGAAATATGGTCAATATTAAACAATTCATTATATAATGACCCTCCAAATATCGACGCATGCTGGAAACATTGCTTTAATTTACCATGAAAAAAATGTTGGGTTGGCCTGTTAGATTTTTGCACCATAAACCATGTTTAGTCGTGTATGTACGCCCAGATCAAAATTATTTTTCCAACAACGAAGTTCAATTAACTGCAGACACAAATCCAGATGCAGATATATTTTAGATGCAGAATTTGAAGGAGGTTTAAGGAAGAACGGCACTAGTCACGTGAACACGCTTTTCTATTTAAAAGCCATTGCTATAAAAGGAATTTGTGTAAAATCGCACTTTTAAATAAAAACGTTTGCACAACTACCGGATTTGAAACCAAGCTGCCTAATATATACGCTCGTCCAAAATAAATCGTATTTAATATTATGCAGCCAAAAATTACATTTTCCTTCTCAAGCCTCAATCAGGTTTAACCATAATCATCCAAATAACTTTGGTTTCCTGCGAATTGTTCCTATGACTTTTTTCATTTTAGATGGGTAATTCAGAATTATGTGAAAGTTGGCATCTTGTGTACAGAAAGTCTCGTAAACTCAATCACTCTTTGTTTTTTTGTACAAAATAACATTTACCTCTCACTTAAAAAATTCAAATTATTCTTATTTTGCTTCAACGTAAAAAATATTTGATTCATGAATCTATCATAAACGGAAGTTATTAAAGTTTTCTTTTTTAAAAGGGGTTGATCCTAATAATGCATTAAAATATAAGTTACTGGAACTCTCTAGGTATAATGGGTTTCGAGTTCATATTATGATCGCAATCTTGATTTTAGGTATTACTATCTTTTTTTGAAAATATATTCGTCGTATGATGATGTTCATATTTAATGTATTTCTGATTTGGCAAAATGGATGTTTGACACACAAAAATAGTAATACCTAAAATCAAGATTGCGATCATAATATGAACTCGAAACCCTACATACCTAGAGAGTTGCACAACGTAGTCATCATTGATTGATTATTTTGTAACTTGTATACATGTGACGTTAGCTGCGGAAAGTTAATGTTCGTGGCTGCACAGAAGTTGTGCAGCAAAATTTCCTGGTCAATTAAAATATATGAGATTACAAGAGACGAGAGCCGCATATCTAATTTGTCTTTATTTATGCATTGCGTTTAAATACTTGCTATTCAGATTATGTCATGCTTTGTTCATGATCATGGTAGGTCAAAGCTCATCAGGACCTTTAACTGAAAGTTGATTTTTTTTATGGTATTGGACTGGTAAATACAATTGGATTTCTGATTATATTAAGCATGAAAACTTGATTTGCATAATTGTTACAGCCACGCGCGCAATCAACTAAGTTTTAATTAAGCAACTCTAGAGTTGTTATTGTCTACTATTCTCAAATGATACTTCGAGCAATCTTTCCTCTTACCTTCGTCATGATCCTAGATCATTGTTTGAGAACAAACAAACGTAACATATTCGAATTTACCAGCCATTACAGAAGAACTGTCGCTAATGTGGACCTCAAATATTATTTACAAGTAAACATGCGCATTTAAAAAAATCTTCTTATGTACACCGATCTACAAAATGGATATTTATTCAAATGAAATAACCGAATAAGTTATATTGAAATAAAATTCATTGTCTAAAACTGGAAAATGAAAGGAAACATCAAAATAAACACAGTCGCGAAAAATAATGTTTAATATCATACACCAAACATTGTAAAAATTTTAATTATCCCGGTTTCTAGTATAGTCTGCTTTTAATTATTCACAAGCTAGATCTTATTTACTAATTCGCAAGACCAAATAAATTCGACATAGATATCTTTTCCATTTGATTATGAAGCAGGCTTCTCAAGGTACATTTTTAAATAATTATTATTTTATTTATTTTAATAATTTGTATTTATCTCCACAGACATGATCGAAATATTATATAAAATAAAATATAATATAATTAAATATAATATAATATGAAATATAAAGAAGGAAAAATAATTTGGTGATTGTAATATAATTATTTTGACGTGTTTAGAAATGATAAAGAACCTTCGCAAATTTATTGAATGAAATATTCCAATCAACATACGCTTCGAAACATAATAGCAGTTTCAACAAATACAAAATTATAAACTACACTTTATACAAAAAGTGTCGAATACTGCATTTGAAAAGTTACCTTTTTTTAAACAATGCTATACCTAAATACTTTAGAATTAATGTCACTTTTGAATTTAATCTTACTATCCAATCTCTCAACGCTCAGTTATGCCTAAGCCTAATGAGAATATTGGTATAAAAATTTAAAAAAAGATGTATGCAATCATAAATGACAAAATGAATATAAGATCCTTTTTGGTTTAATTTGAAATTAGGAAGATTTTAGTTGCATATAAAATCTCTGAAAATGTTCAGATCGATGATATTATTACATTTAGAATTAGGCATAAAAGGAAATTAAATGAACTACGGATTTTTTAAACATTACCCAATAAAGATATAACACATTATTTAAATAATAATTATACGATTGTAATATTTAATCATTAATCCTTAATGCAAAACAGTGAGAATTGCATAGCCATGAAGTTATTACAAAACTTTCTGTAGTACACTATTCAAACATTGATATTATTGCGGACGCCAATAAAATAGCACAATATACACCAAACGAAGACAATGATGACTTTGAAATGGACGTAACGACATAGAGGCGACGTACCAGCCTCAATAATTGCACGGCGGCTGAATAGAATAACTAAGGAGAACTTTCCATGTGTTAAAGTTAATATGACATTTAGTACACAGAGAATCATGAGGTTGGATGCCAAAGATCAATTGCCAATTCTCTCCAAATCATTCATAGTCTACAAATTCTCATGTATGCGCGGTAGCACACATATCGGACGTACGAAGAAGCAATTGATAAGCAGAATCCAGCAATATTTGCCACAGAAATTGATTAACAAAGGCTTGGCACCGTCAGGAAAATCAGCTATTTCCGATCATATATTGGCAACGGGGCACCCTGTCAATTCGACCAATTTCACAATTCTACATAAAGCAAAATCAGAAAAATTATTATTTATTTATGAAGCCCTTTATATAAAACAACAAGCACCTGACTTTAATATTCAAAAGTTTCATCAACATGATATTATTATCGACTGGCCAAGAATAACAAAATTCAACAACAATCTACTAGTATCCAGTCAAGAACAAACAGGCCCTCGACTAGAATCAACAAACATACAATCGGATTGGCAACAAACTGAAGTGGAAATAACAGAGGCGCATACGATGACAGAAGTCTCCAAAAAATGTGAGCGTTTAACACTGCAATCAACACTGGCGTTGTTACCACGTGAAAACTTTGCGCAACGAGGTGAAACGATCAACTATACTGGGAAAAATAGCACTTGTATATGTAACAGTGAACAATGCGCACAAATGGTTAATTCTCAAGCTATCAAAACAATAATGACAAGATATCAGACATCACTTCGCAATACTGCGAGAATGACCTTTACATGCAAACACGCATACACACAAACACAAACGCATACACACTCACCAACTAGTCAAAACAAGAAACAGCAGTAAAAACGAGTCAGATTTGTTACCACTAGCATAATCAATTGAAAACCCAAAATGTATAAATATGTATGATTGTATAAGAGATGATTAGTATTCACGAAATAAATGGCCTTTATCCACTTTGTTATTTGTGTTTTCCTAATTATAAGAATATATATATATATATATATATATATATATATATATATATATATATATATATATGTATATGTATAAGGGTGTTACGATATCATATTTACAAGTATATGTATATTGTTATAATGATTTACTTCAGTAACATAAGCATATATTTTTAAGCAATTATTTGTAGGAGATGCTTAAATTCGCATTGTGCTTACTATTTGTTACTTCTAATTTGTTACTACGTGCACAATACCTCCTACGCCATTGTATACATTAGAGTTCTCCGCTTAAAATAAAATATAGTATTTGACATTCGAGGTTTTTTTATCAGTTTAGAATTTTGATTACCGTGATATAGTAACAGTACAGTTAAAACAAAAATTTTTAGATACTTTCTCTCTCTCCTACATTTTTCTGCAAACGAGATGAGATTATGTATACCGGGAATTTGAGATTAATGAAATAATACGTAGGTTAGAATTGGTCTGCTAATTACGATTTGTTATATATATATATATATATATATATATATATATATAGATTTAGTTGTTGGGTAAGGGCATTCATGTGAAATAGACATATGCATATATAGAGTTTAGTTAATGAGACAAATTTTATGTTTAAAACTAGTGGTGAGTCAAAAATTTAAAATATAAATAGAACGGTTTCGGAACGAGGTTACCACATTTGCTTGAATCTGCTATTGTGAGAATTGTTCTGTGTATATATGTGTTAATTGGCCAGAAGATGGAACGGGGACTTTCGTTCCGAAACGTTGCCAGTAAACAAAGATGTGATAGAACCGCATTTCCATTGGGACCCATACAAACTCAGCCCGATCGAAGACAAAACCGAAATGGTAATTGTGATCAATCGGATCTTTGTGAAACTGTGGGTGCAAAGCTACAACCCGCGTACGCAAAATGTGGTATTGGAAAATTTTAAGCTGGCACTCCCCGATTAAATTTCAAAGAAGAAGCATGTTCTGGTCTTGAGCTTGAACTTGAAGTCACACACCTAATTGATTTGTTGTTCCATTATTTCACTCTCTCTCTCTCCATGTTTACATTTTTCTTTCGCGTTTTTGCCTTTCAATTCAAGAAATAATCACTTGTAAATATTTTAGAAAAAAAGATAAAAAGAAAATTATTGTATTCGATAAAATTTCTTTATATTTTTGCACATGAAAAGGATACTATGCAGTTTCTCATATGTATTATTTTATTATAGAAATCCTATAAATATACAATTGAATGGGTTTATATGATGGCGGTATGTATATGGATTCAATTTATAACAATATTCCTGTCTGTTTGACACATAATTTCCGGAATGTTAATGCACAAATTCACAGAAGGGACCTAAATGTACGAGTTATATGATGATGCGAACTAGATATAAGCACCTGACCCACTAAGTACTTACATTTTGTTAGAATAAACTAAAAATTGTATAGTGTAGAAATGGCAATTCATCCAGTAGACCGGTTTCGTCTTTTTCTATACTATACGATTTTTAGTTTATACTGAAAAAATGTAAGTAATTAATAGGTCTTGTGTTTATAAAAATTTCGCCAGCTCGATTAAAGTAAATGTCATCACCGCCCGCGCAACGGACGTTCGTTTACGTTATATGGTGTTTTGAATTAAGATTTATACGTCGTTAATTCTATTTTAGGTTTCTAAATGATTTTTCAAAGGTGCTAATCATATTTCTATGAGACAACCGCAATTGGTTCCAGTAACTTATATTTTAATGCATTATTAGGATCAACCCCTTTTAAAAAAGAAAACTTTAATAACTTCCGTTTATGATAGATTCATGAATCAAATATTTTTTACGTTGAAGCAAAATAAGAATAATTTGAATTTCTTAAGTGAGAGGTAAATGTTATTTTGCACAAAAAAACAAAGGGTGATTGTTTTTACGAGACTTTCTGTGGACAAGATGCCAACTTTCACATAATGCTGAATTACCCATCTAAAATGAAAAAAGTCATACGAACAATTCGCAGGAAACCAAAGTTATTTAGATGATTATGGTTAAACCTGATTGAGGGTTGAGAAGGAAAATGTAATTTTTGGCTGCATAATATTAAATACGATTTATTTTGGACGAGCGTATATATTAGGCAGCTTGGTTTCAAATCCGGTGGTTGTGCAAACTTTTTTATTTAAAAGCGAGATTTTACACAAATTCCTTTTATAGCAATGGCTATTAAATAGTAAAGCCTGTTCACGTGACTAGTGCCGATCTTCCTTCAACCTCCTTCAAGTTCTGCATCTAAAATATATCTGCATCTGGATTTGTGTCTGCAGTTAATTGAACTTCGTTGTTGGAAAAATAAATTTGACCTGGGCGTACATACACGACTAAACATGGTTTATTGTGCAAAAATCTAACAGGCCAACCCAACATTTTATTTATGGAAAATTAAAGCAATGCTTCCAGCATGCGTCGATATTTGGAGGGTCATTATATAATGCATTGTTTAATATTGACCATATTTCGTATTAAAATCACAGAGTCATAATTAAATAGGAATGCTTAAAAATTGAAGACAAAGCATCGGTAACGTCACCTGCCAATTACTTGCAAATTGGTTTGTAGTAGATCTGCCGAAACGAGGGAAAATAGGCATCATTTGGGCTAAAAAGGATGATAAATAAGTCCATGACATAATGTGTTGCAATATATACAAAATTGAACTAACAAATGCAAAGCGAATTTTATTTATAAAAGGTGAGTGTGTATACATAAATCCATCCCTCATTCAATAGTAATTTAATTAAATAGCATACTGGAAATTAGTATATATTTAATAGAAATTTTAAGAAAAATTTTTCGAATAAATATGGCCAAATTTAAATAAATTGATTAAATGAAGGCTATTACAACAAAATATAATATACATTCTTATATAATATCAGTAACAATGTCATAATTGGAAATATACTAGAATAAAAAATGAATAAGTCGCAAGAGTCGGTTATTGAAAAATTTCGGAAATTCATACAAAAAAACGGTGTGCAGTAAATTACACTTCATGGAAGGTAGCGAATGTTATTCATCAGCTACGTCCATATTCGTAATTTTTAAGTCACTTAAAATCGCTGCGTCCAGGACTCAACAAATTTAGAATTATATATATATATATATATATATATATATATATATATATATATAATGTTTATAACAATTTTGTCAAAACAATTATTCGAACATAACATTCTCAGGTGGAATTTCGACTGTACATGAATGACTGTATAGGGATGATAGTCGGAACTGTAGTCTCCACATGAAATATAAGCCAAGAAAACGTGTGTGTGAAAATAACTGAAAATTGCATCAAGTAGGTGACATGGCCGGCGAAAATGATGAGTGGAACAGTTCGAATCAAATGTGTCCCAGTTTTAGCTGCAGTCGCGAGAAATTCTGGCAAGTACTTGACGAGTTCCGATTAAAGACGAAACCAATTTACTTTATAAATTGCCTTTAGTTTATCTTGACTATATATATATATATATATATATATATATATATATATATATATATAATAGACATTTCATAGGTGAGTAAACAAAAATAATTAAAAAGCCCGTTTCATCAATATTAGGCACTTTATTGCTTGACATAACTAGCACGACCAGAATGTATTGCAGCTCATTAACAACGCCTCCTAAGCCGTATAGTACATACAAAATTAAGTCTTATACCAACTTAAATTTCAATGCCTCTTTTTTCTTTGTGTGGAACTTATTCGCCTAATTTGGCAAAAAACTTCCCACTTTTAATCCCCCAATTATATAAACGAGGAATCAAGCCACATATTGAAACTTATACTAAATAAAAGTATAATAGTATTCTAAAATTAGGCATATGTCATCAATTAAAACTGAACTCGGTTCAAGATGTACTATACAATTCATCAATAAAATCGGCTTCGTCCCGACTGGGTGTGCAAGAAGATTTTGTCATAATTGCTGCGATCGGAACTCGCACCAGTGAACATTTACTTCAGGGACTTGCGACGCATCCACTATACCATTTTAGCCTCTTGCTGCATGCAATGTTCATTTATCAACCAACTTTATCTTTTCTTTATTAGGTTCTTCAGCTGTATTCTTGTTAGCATTTTTTTCGATCTAACGTTCTGCTTAGAAATCCCCAATTTGAAAAAATAGAACAGATACCATGACACATGGTCAAATGATATTGAAACAAATAATAGTAGTAAGATTTTTTAACGTATATGTTCTCCTTATACACTAAAAATTGCGCAAATGCAATAGAAATACATTAAGTGGATTAAATTTGTAATTTGTGCGAACTCATCAATTGCTTGCTAGAATAGCCGCGGGAGAAGTTCGAATAGGAGCACGTTAAATGAAATATAAACAAGAATTTTGTCAGTCTATTCTACAACTTAATCTTTTTTGCATAATTTTCAACAAAACCATTCACCAATCAATCCCACATCTGCTATCATAGAAATGATTCCAAACTGCCCGTGGAAATGACATTGCATTTAATTATAATTGGGCTGAATCAGCCCAAAAAAATAAATAGATTTAAACCGTGTCAGACTAGTTGCCATCCATATTATCAAATAAATGGCTATATATATGCATATATATATATATATATATATATATATATATATATATATATATATATATATATAATCTGGAATGTCATAAAACCATAGATAAATTACTTTTATTTCTAAAGTAGACCGCTTATAAAAGAGATACTTATTCACTTGGTTGCAGAAAATAAAGCAGGAATTGAACAAAGTTTTCGCATAGCCAATGAATCTAAATACATTAAATTAAACAAATTCTTGCCAATAATTTTAATTATATATATATATATATATATATATATATATATATTTATATATATATATATCTTCATAACACAGAATATTTTTAATAGAATGATTTCAGAAGAATTGTTAGCAATTGTGAAATTTGTTCCCATATCTCTGCTGAATGAATGAAAATATATTCTTTTTGCTTTGTTATTTTAAATTGTTATTTCGTCATTCAATATGACCTAGTGAATTGAAAGAAATTTGAGTAAATATTCTTATTTATTTGCAATAAATAAAACAAAAACGCAGTGTAGATACATTCCTGTTATAATTTTTTATAATCCCACGCCTGCGCTATAATTTTAGTAATAATTTCACAATAGGAGTTGTTTTTTGCGAACCATAGTGCATTTTCTTTATGCAGTATTGTGGTAAATTTCCATTAATTCACAGAAAATTTTGTTAGTTTAATTAGCAATCTGATGCTCTGAATAATAAGGTCTTTAAGATGAGACATGTACGTCATATTAGGTTAAGTATAGTTTATTTTATTTGCCGATTGCTCAAAACTGTAATTCGTTGCCTCTAGAGGTTTTGTATAACAGTGCAAATCGCGAAAACTTTTTCTGATGACGCATCTGAACCGGATGCTTGTTACCATGAGAAATATGTACAGCAAAATCATCGAAAATTAAAAAAATACAAAATAGAGTTAAGAAGATAAAAACGTCATTCAAAAGAATGTGATCAACTAAAATCAGTGTGTTCAGTTCCCACAAAGCAAGGAAGGTACAAATACTAGGATAATTTTAAGAAATTACATGCATTATATTCATGTTAGATTATTTATTTTTTGTAATAATAACGAATAAACGATATAAATAAGTGATAAAATGTGAAATTTGTACTCCTTTTCATTTACATGCAGTAGCTTTAAATCCAGTTCAATGCAATTTAACGCGTTTCATGCTTGTTTCATTCAGTCTGAACTATAATAACCCACACCGCTTCATAAATTGTTAACTCATCTCTGTAGTACCATTAAATCGCATCATAAAAGCGCTTATTGGTGAAGTTACGTGAGAAACATACATATGCGTCCAAATCAAAACAATTTTATAAGAACGCGTGAACTGTGCCAACTACCAACCAAATTTAAGAAATAAATACGAAAAATATCAACACGTGTAAAATGAAAAACCGCTTTTAGCATAATATTATGCCAATTAAACTAAAATTTTATTTTGATTCCATGTTAGAAGAATTAATATAACAAAGAGGTATTAAAACTTTTTAAACCAAAAATAAAAACTAGACGCAGCACAAAACTATATTTTTATTTACAAAACGCTCCCATTTGCAGTCAATTTCCGGATAAAGTAACTGACACTTTGTCGTATTTTTTAAAACCGTTTGACAAGCTGCGAAGCATAAGATTAAGAAAAGTTGTTGCGTTTAAACGGATTTCTTCACCAAACATCGGCGAATTGGTGATGCGTTCCTTTCTATAATAACTTACCATAATGAAGTTCATACTTAAATACCAGGCAAGACGTAATTGCCCAACATCAAATACATAATTTGTTGTTTATTTGTACATTTTGCGATACTGTTTGCAACGTAGGTTAGCTGTAATTGACCGACCTTATATATATATATATATATATATATATATATATATATATATATATATATATAGCATTGATCAATTGTCGATAAGAAAATAATTATCAAATATTAATTATTTGATTCATAGATTTGCAGCTCATACTGTTCGCCACTAAATATAATTCTAGGCGTGTTTTGGTGTTTTACCGCAGGATTTTGCTCCATTTAAATCATTGCTATGTTGAAATAATTGATGATTTTATGGTAAACTATAAGATTTTTTAAATTTATTTCCCTTGATTGCTATACATATTTAAAACAGTATATTCATTTCGCATGCATTGGCGAATTGCATTATTGAAACAGATCTTTATAGGAATCTGCAAAATCTTATGCAATTGTTTTAATTGTAAGGAAAAAGATTTTAGTTAATTTTCACATGTGGAAATATATATATAAATCCATAAAAATTTCTTCTATCCGAAAAATATCGTGCAAATTTTCCACTAAAGCAGATAAATTGCGATTATACGGCTATTTAATTAATCTATTCCAATTAAACTATACTCTAAATTTATTCTATTATTGCATGTGTAATCTCATCTTACCTTCAAATTCTGTGCTTTTTAAATGGAAGAATTTAACTAATGTTTCAAAAATCACAATTACATGCTCTTGACTCTCCTGATGAAGATTATCTAGAATACCTTCGATTTTGTTCTGGAAACTTATTGCAAATTCACTTCAGTATCACATTGTTAACTGCAGTTTGTAGAATTATTTTAAAGAAAATTCTAAAGAACGGCTAGATATTACCGCGAATTGATAGTCAACAATAGGCTCATATATAGTATACGAAGATCCCTGCGAAAAATATAAGATAAAATGATACAAAATACAACAGTAAAGGCCTATTAAAGAAAAACAAAATTTAAATAAGAAGCAGCGCTGTTTAAAATTCTAAATTTGTGATAATCTCTATTGTTTCCCTGTAAAGTATCCACTTCAATAAATATTTTCTCCAAATTAGCTCCATTGCCTGGTTTTTGTTGGTGAAGAAAATTATAATACAACGATGGAATTATTCTAGTAATTTTATGGGTCATATATAAAAAAATTCCCTCTCAACTTGTATGAAAAATTGTCTTTAAGATTTAAAATAGATTTAAGCTATATTTGCAAACATTACGGTTTTGAGTTTAGCACTGATAATTGCTAAATTATTTTTAAAAAAAAGATGCTCTCCTTAAATGGATCTATTTAGGAATTATTTTATTATAAGGTTTTTCTTATTTATTTCCACTATGAAAAAATTAACACTTTCAACACCACAGGAATTTTATTACTGATTTTTATGTCCGTTTTCGGAAAAATGGATGACACTTTGGAAGTAACTACTTATATGCTTGATAAATATTTATATATTTAAACGAAGTCTATAAACGCTAAAACGGTGATATTTCTGCGAAGCAGATTTTTTAAACTATATTTTCCACCGCAGTATGAGGTTTACTTTAATAAAGCCGATATTAAATGTACATCCATTGTGTTTTGTGTTGGACTATCATTTCCCTTTGGTTTACAAATAACAAATTAGAACATTACTGATGATGTAATGAGTAACGCTAGCTGAACCATCTCAAATGGATCTATCATCCACAGCCGACTCGTTTCAAGGGCCTGACTTCGAAATTGATAGCCAATGTCCTGAATACCTGTTACCGTTAATTAAATCAGACTAGAATGACCGGCTCGGTAAAAATGGAGAAGACAATCATTCAAATAACGGCTATAATGAAAGTATTTTGGGACTGAGGCTTATATAGTCTCACTGTACAATTAATCAGAAAATAATTCAATAAACGGTGTATTCAAAAGAAAATTATAAATTTTTCATTTAAGGAAAGTGTGTGCTCCGAACTGCAGTTGTAACTAATCGGCTAATTACACGCGAAAAAGCCTGTATTTATTCATTTGGTTAATTTAAAATGTTCAAGTTATGATATATTTATTATAATACAGCTAAAACCTAAATTTGATGCTGTGGTTTAAATTTTAATTTTTCCGTTCTCATTTAGGACGTCTAAACGACGGTATACTTTTGTATTCCCTAGTTTTTGTAAAATAATTTTCTTTGTGTCATTAGTTTGTCCTATAATCCAACACTTCTAAAATTGGCAATAAGTGCATTACAGAGAGGAAATCTTTTCCTTACTTGTATGTTTGATTTCAAGCAATGAACTTTCAAAATTCGAGAAATTTAAACAAATAGGCTATTTATTTAGTTGTCTACGTCTACCAATTTTTCCATTTGTGTAAAATGTGCCTCACAGAAGAGGCTCTTTGCATTTATTTAATCCATAGCACACGGCTTTAGGTAAATGCAATTTCAATATGTCGTCATTTCCGAAGGTTATAAATATTGCAGCTGTGTAAATCAGGGAAAATGTAATTTAGTTTTCATCTAACTGTCAAACATAACGCATAATTATAGTTTTCGAAAATATGTTGCCCAAATGTTATTTTGCAATATTATTTTCATGATAAAATTTCTGTTAATGTTTTTTTCTGGAACAGACGAGCGTAATAAATATGGAATTATGCAATAGCAAGCAAGTATGATTCATTTTACGTCAGTAAATCAAATGGTTGCTTTATATTTTGCTGTAATGAACACCAATGTCAAATGAAATCCATCGTTAAATAAACAATTTGTTTTGGAGAATGTTTAAATATGGAAAATTTTAATTTTTTTTCGTGTTTGACACGAATATAAATTTGTCAAAATATATTGTGACAAAGGAAAGCTCATATTTGGAATTATTTTCCACGATTTTAGAAAAGTGTTAAAATCTCAAACATTAAACCCCTTTAGGCAGAGGCATTCGATATTAAGCTACATTTTTTGAGTTGTTCCTTCCAGACAGTTAATCTTTTTTCCCGTATGATTGAGATATCTCAATAAACTTTTTATTAAAAATGCAATTTTGTTTGTAACAATAATTTAACCTTTTTTCTAATTAACCAAGGTGAAAAAAAATCGTCGTTCTCAGAAACATAATATTTTTTTTATAATTAAACCAACATTGGTTGCGTGGGCGGCGATAAAAATTATTATAATCAAGTTTGTGATCTTGATATAAACACCTGGTCCATTAATTACTCACATATGTCAGTATAAACTATGAATTGTATAGAGTAGAAAAGACAATTCATCCAGTAGACCGGTTTCGTCCTTATTGGGAACTCATCAGGTACTGGCAAGAATTTGCCTAGGACAGAGCACGAACGTGGGCACGTGTGCTTCGGAATCTGGTACTCTAACAACTGAGCCACTCTGCCACACACCAAAGTACAAATACTTTTCAGTTATATACTAACAAATGTAAATTGGTTAATCTTTTTTTCTTTTAGGTAGAGCAGATATGGCATCCATTTATACGTAAAGTTCCAAATAAAAATCCCCAATCTGTCATTACTGAACGGACACCACACTACGTGGGGAAGTGGTATTTAAATGAACATTTATTATAATCAAGGTTGTGATCTTGATATAAGCACCTGGTCCATTAATTATTTATATATATCAGTATAAACTGAGAAGTGTATAGTGTTGAATAGGAAATTCATCCAGTAGACCGGTTTCGTCCTTATTGGGAACACCTCACGTACTTGTCCGCGGCAAATTCTGGCCAGTACGTGATGAGCGCATGTTCGATACCTGTCCGCGTCAAAATCTGACCAGTAAATGATGGGCTCCCAATAAGGACGAAACTGTTCTACTGGATGATGTGCCGTTTCTATACTATATAATTCTTAGTTTATACTGAAATAATTAAATAATTAATGGACCAAGTGCTTTTATCAAGATCGCAACCATTATGATAATGATTAATTTTTATTTCTCGTTTGAATGTTATTGATCTTTTAAGAACTTAATATTGTGTCCACCTATATTGGATGGGCCATGCACTCGGATATCGTCTTGACGTGGTTTAACTATGCCCAATTGTCTAGTTAAATTGTTGATTTGAGCAGTCAGTCCTTGAATTAACGTTTCTAATCCATCAGAAGCCATTTGGAAATGTACTACACATGCTTTAATTTTATCCAATTGTATATAGTATTTTGCTCGCATAACGAGCTTCGATTTAATAAAACAAATTTACAAATATTAATAAAATTATGTTCACTTCGGCTGGAAGTCTGCTTTTAACATTGGGCTGTCTGCTTCTTCCTTATACGGGAGATTCTGCGAGTAATTTCTCTTGAGATAATGTCCGCTCGTTCATTATCTTAAAGGTGGCTATTGCCACACTTAAAAGACTCATTTTTGTTACGAAAACAAATTAATCAAACACTATAATTCTAGTGATATATTCTTCCTTAAGAGCTGCATGTATACCCATGATTTGTTGAGAAAGGGTCATATTTGTATTTGAATGTTAGATTCAAATTTAAACTCGCCAATATATGAGTTATTGTATTACATGAAAAAAACCTGCTTTGTAGACGGGATAAATTCTTGCTCAGATTTGCCATCCACAAGTACACTTTACCGTGAAATTGATTTTATTTTAAAATTTCTAGACTCTGTAAATGAAAATGTAAAAACCTCAGTTGACAAATTTGTAAGCATGAAATGTATATTTTACTACCTGAAAGTGTGACAAAAGAAATAGATCTGCACAATTCACTTTCGTACTTCCGTATGTTATTAAAAATTAAAATCCAAAATAATCCAATAACTATGGAAACGTAGGTAAAAAAACTAACAAACCTCTTTTAGTTTAACCAAAATACCAAATGGTCGAACAAATGTAGCGCAAAAAAGCACTAAACGAATTATTTGCCAAAGGAAATGCTGAACAGAATTATTCCTAAACTGCTCTTTACAAATAGATGTTCCACGTAAAAAAATTCGGACTCAAATTTCATTGAAGCGAACTGCTTTTCAACCTTTAAAATAAATGAACTGGAATTCGGCATAGCGTCTGTACATTATGCGAGATATTAAAATTTAAAAGTTGATTTACACTTACATTGAAACTGACATTATTTAATAAAATTGGCATCGAAACTTACTATATGAAAATAAAAATGCTAAACAGTAACTCCTCTTTAATTTAACTCATATTATAATGTGCTAAGTGTGAAAAACCCACATACTAATTTATATATTACTATATGCGATGGGCACAAAATCTGTTTCTATAAAATAAAGCCAATCAGATTTGCACATTAGAAATAAATTAATTTGCCTATTGGAAAAAAAAGCAATTGGATGCTTTATGACATTGTAAAATTATCACTAAAGCAGATAACTAATAACTTATGCTTTCGCAATTGATTCATGAAAGCTTAACTGCTTGTTTTGATTAAATATAATAAATTTTTGAGCGAAAGTTTGACCTTATTTAAATTTACATCTGTAAATTCACGTTCAATTTTTTTGCCGCCCGTTGATAACAATTTTAAGATATGGAGCAACAAACAATTTATCTAATGAAATTAAATGTTTCGAGCAGTTCATGGGTCATGGTATGGTGTTATAAATTTCGAATAGCTTATCTGTCAAAACACGTCACCAACATTCTATTGGCTTTAGTTCAATTATGTTATAGCGCATCGCACATTGTGTACTAACTGCGTAAATTCTTGTTCAATAATCTTTTTTGACAGCTCCTATATTGGGTGGGTCGTTTCTGCAGATTCCCACAGAATTTATTATAAGTGTGTCGTCCAGCCTGGACTTAATTATACCTAACTCCGCAGCTGTAGTTGTCATTTGTGCAGACCTTACTCTTACTAAGCTTTCCAATCCGTCAGAAGCCACTGTATTCAACTCAACATAAATTCTTTATCTTTAACTATAATTTTTAGGAGTTTTTTCCTATAAAACGTGTGCATTTATGTAAAACAAAACACAAATATTTATTATGTTATATTCACTACTGCAGATCGAAGGCTGCTTCAACCATAGCGCTGACTGCTTCGAGATAATTCGTGAACTTCTGCGAGTACTTTCTGTTTAATTCACTTCACCTCTATGTAGGAAAGTTGGAGCGTTCTTAGCTTCAAAAGTGGCTATTGCTACACCTTTCATCTAAATCATGCATAAGATAACTGCTTTAAGAAACCGATTGAGTTTTGCCATCCTTGATTATTTTAAATCGATTAGTTTGAAAGTTACAGTAAGTCGAGCTGCCATTCATTTATGAGGTTTGCTTGGCAGCAAATGGACTATATGCCCTCTTGGTTATTATTCAATCTGTGTTATGATGAAATTTAGTAAATCCTATTTGAACACGTGTTTCCCAATTTAATATACATTTAATCAAATCATTTCCCAGAAACTCCGTTCAAACCTGAATATCGTAATATAGATCACTTAAGGCTGTGCTTTGCATTTTCTGAAGATATTCAATATACCGAGACTGCTTTCTTCAAGTTCTGTGAGCGCATTTCTTTTAATTTTTTTATAAAGACTGAAAATGTAATTTGTGATTTAACCTAACAATAAGCTATACCATCATTATTATCTCACGTATGTGCTGACACGGATGCAATATTTCTCATCGCTGTCATATCCTCGGTGGCAGCTTGAAATTCAACACCGGATTCGAGTTGTTCTAATTGCTTATTTAATCCGAATTAATGGACGCTTTTTTTATAAATGCATATCGAAAGCTACTCTCTAGTCATTTGTAGGCAATTTTATTATCTGTGCCAAAACGACTTCGTTGCAATGACTTCCAGAAGTAATCTTTTCACTTCAGTATATTTATGATAATTTACCTATTCGAACTTATGTAACTAGGGTTTTTTTAAATTTTTTACTGATTATTGTTTTGTCTAATTTAATTTCACATAAATAACCTCTGGAACTTGGACATGAATCACAAGAGACATCAATGAATAAGCAATAGTTTACATGTCCCTAAACATGAATTCTTCGTTGCGTTTCAGGGAAACTCACAATCAACGATCACCTAGAGAAACGATTTGTGTTATGTACATCTTTTAAATCGTGTTGCATAAGTCTGTGTAACGGCTTTCTCTAGGTAACTATAGGTAACTATTTCTTCAATTATGCCACGTATCCTTTTCGTTCTCGAATGTGTAAGCAATTTTAATGACTTTATTTAAATTCTGTACTTATTTATGTTAATATTTAATTTACATGTTTTCTTTATGCTAGAGAAACTGTTTGCAATTGATTTAAACATATAGATCTCTTTGAATTTCTTTCACGGAATAAAAAATCTCCTGACCAATGTAGAATTAAGTCTCCAATTAGACATTCAGTGTTCACACTTTATTTCATTGTCTTTATTTTGCAAGAAAAAACACTAGAGCGCATGGAAAAAATGAAAATTGTTCTGTAAGTTTTGTTCAAGCAAACTCTTTTCGGCTAATCTTGGAAGAGATATGTACGCAGAATTTTCTTTCTTTTTTATTCTGTGATACTTTAAATAGTTTTATGAAATTAAACAATACTGAATTAACCTAAAGGTTTTCCCAACTGCATGTTCGAAAAAAAACAATACCTAAATATTTAATTACAAAATCGGTAACTGTGGAGTACAAATTAGCCTTATGACCTATTTTTTAAATAAATGTGTTGGTCGGGCGGATCAACTTACTTTCTAACACCTTCTGAGTGTACTTTCTGAGTTTCGTTTAAGACACAACTATCGATATATCCAACAAAGTCAATTTTACTGTACCACCAAAGTACTGTATTATATATCCTAATAATTGTGTACGAAGTGGTCCTTTTGAACACACTTTATGCCTCGTTCAAAAGGTCTGTTTACGTCTCCGGCTTCAACTATACAGGTCGTAGGTAGAAAAAATATACTAGAAGGATTTATGAACTTTTTTAGATTTGACATTTAAAAAACATTTATTCTCCGACATGAATGAACAATGTGTTAACGATTGTTCCAAAGCTCTTCTTCTCCATCTAATCAATTGATTGATTGAATTAAAAGATCAGAAGATTTAATTTTATAAACAGAGTAACGGTCCGCATTAACTATACGCAAAATATGTACACATTAATCTAGACAACTTAAAAAGTAAATCTGAACCACAATTTTTTATGTAGCTTCGAAAGTCCCATGATAATGGCAGTGTACAAGGAAATTTCTTCTGCTTGTACAATTCTGATCAGTTTTAATTTATTCAAATAAACTCAGAATGGGGAAGCATACTAACACACCTAGCCTTAGTTAAAGTGGAATAGCGCTTTAGCTGCATGTAGTGATTTCCATGTGTAAAAAAGCTCGTTAAATCATAAATGTACGTGCAAAACATATTCTACTTTTCCCCAACTATGTCGGTATGTGCTCTGATATACTGAAAATCAGTCTTCCATTGCGTCTTTTTACATATGGTTCTTTACAGAAGCAATTATGGATTATGTTAGACGCCGATTTCAGATTGTCTTTTGCACTAGGTAGAGGAAGTAAATTGGTGGACATAATGAAAATAAGTCAGCTGCAATATAACCTCTTATATGCATAAAGAAGCACATTATTTTTTAATGATTAAATATTCGATATATGGTGATTGCCACAATTTAATTAATTTTATAAATTAACATTATTTTATTTTTAAAATTATGCTTTTGACAATACCCTATTGAAATTACAGTCTGCGTTATACGAAAAGGTTGGAAATTCTAATTATCTTGCTCATTTCGCCTAAAATGAAATTTATCCATTTTAAAATTCCCGTAGTTATTTCAAAAAGAAAACTATTTACCGTGGCAATTTATGAAATTTTGCATGCGTATTTGTAAATTTAGCATAATGTAAAAGCTTTTTATATTGAAACGAATCAGATATATCTTTTTCGCAAATTTAATAAAGAACTACTTAGCTTCACCGCAGAGGACACCATTATTAACTTTGTTATTTCTATAAAAAAGGTATTACTCTATTAACACGTTTACATTTTGAACATATTCAAAACAAAGATTTTAGTGTAAAAAAATGAAAAAAAATTTGAAAGCGAAGAAGATAGGAATAGTGCTGATCAGTGAAAGCAAAAATTTTTTTCAATTAATTTCAGCAATTTAAATTGTTGAAGTGCGCCTATCCTTGTAGTTTCCTTGTATCCACATGTGCTGCCCAAATGTTTAGCAGCAAATGCATCTTATAAGTTATAACATACTAACTGTCAAAATTGTCGTTATTTAACTCGGTATATACTTGTGAACTATGCTTTTGTCGTTGATATTAGTGAATATATACATTAGATTGATGTAAAATATCTAAAATAATTTTTTGGTTAGACTTAACTAAACGACAAATGTAATGTCACGTTTCATATTCATAGGCTAATTAATGAAAATATATAGATCGTTTAGGTTTACATTATATATACCATGTGTGTATGGTTTGGACTGGGAGTCACGGAGTATCTCTCATTATCGGTATCTGGTGTTTTTCGCCGCGCCGTCCCAATTCGGGCTAATCGTTACTTAAGGCTTAGAAGTTTGGCTTGGCTGAGCATCACAAAATTAATTTGAATATTGAAGGAGAGATTATTGCTCTGCAATAATTTACTCATTTATTACAGTTGAGCTGTTTTAGATGTGATGACGCCCATGAAATACGCTAGTTACCAAGAGCTCAGCTAAAACCTCTGGATATATTGGAATAAATATTATTGCAAATAGAAGTATATAGTGCTTTGAGAAAAAAACGACATATTGAAAGTATAATATTTAGATATAAATAATTTGTTGCTTATAATTAAAAATCTCGTTAGGAATCCATTTTAAAATAATAATGAAATCACAATATAAGGAATGTCTGCTTGTTTGATATCGTATAATTTTCATCCCATTATGTAGAAACACTAGTTGGGTGTTAGGAAATATATCTAAAACCATATATTTTAAGATAAAATAATTTTTAACATTGTAATCATATTCTTTTTAAAAATTACCCACGTTTTGTTATATATATTAATGTAAGTGTGTGTTCATACGCCAAATTCATTTGAACGATTTATTGTCCATCATAGGTTTTCAAAAATGATATTATAAATCTCCATATGAAGTATCTGTAAATTTATGCTTGATTAAATTTTCATTAAAATATGTTTAATGGAAATAGTTAATAATGACACAAAGAAACCGACCTGAGCAACTCACTAGTTACTTTTAGCTACAACTTATCCGTAATTCTTAACTCAACGTCATTCTATCTGAAAAAACGGGCTCAATAAAAGTAAAAGCTTAATTAATTTATTCAATTAATAAATGTTTCATTTAAGTCAAAATCCTGAAATTGGTAAATTTTATATAATTAAATGATTTTAATATACATATTATTAGATTAAACGTATTTTCGACCACATACCTACTTTGTCCGTTTGAACGAGTTCCATTTGTGTTAAATTGTGTCGTTGACATTTAATATGAATAAAAGCACGGAAGTTACTAAATTAGAGATGTTAACATCAACTTGTTTAGATACGACGCAAAGATACTATCGATCTTTACAAAATAATTATTGATTCCATTAGAGTCTATGATCACAGGACATGAGCAGTATATGAGTGTTGGAATGGGTTTGGTTAATTGTTTTCTACTATCTTATTTGTATACCCTCTTTCCCACATAAATATTTTGCGAATTTAAAAAAAATTTAAGTTAGCATTTTGCTAACGTATAATTAGTTAAAGCAAAAATATAATCTATATCGTTTATAATTGACAATAATCATCAAAGATATAATCCAACCTTTTTGTCACAGGAAATAGATTGTCGTGTATTGACCTTTTCACATTACATGTATTAACCTGGAGTAAACTATTGGCACAATTGCTTTTCAGAAATGTCCGGCTTAAGATATGCAGCAGAATTAAATACTTCAGATGTTTATAAAGCAATATTATTTAATTATAAGTATTAATAGATTTATTAAAATATTTTAAGCAATATGTACCTATATTATATATATATATCAGAAATTATATATTTGTGAATAACAAACTTATATTTATCATATCAGAAAAAGCATAGAAAAGGCAGCGTTACAGAAATCTGCTATTTAAAATTTGTTTCAAAAAAAATTTGTTTACATTTACACTTTCAATGTATATATTAGTGGCATTGTTTATATATTCAAACTTAATGCCTGATAAGCCTCTATTTATTTAGTTTTCATTCTCTTCGTCAAAAGGTCGAGACTCTAACGTGGGCAAGTTTTATAAGAACAGAAATTTTAATTTCAGCTAGTCTTCTCATTTCTCTTCAATAAAGTTTGTGTCGTTACATATATTAATATTACTAGCAATTGGAATTCCACGATTTCAGAAATTCAAACGTGAAAGTGTAATAAGCTGAAAGAAAGATTTTTCTTTTTAACATATTTATGTTTAAAATTCTTATTGGTATTTTCTAAATCAATGTGTTCGTAAAAATCAGACGATAATTTTCCTTGTATTGAATTTCGTGATCGGCATTTGTATTTACTGCTCATAGATTTACTTTTTTATTCGAGTCAAAAATTCTCTGATATAAATTGTCATCGTTTGAAAGTAAATCTGCACATTTACTGTATATTTGATCTACTTCAGACATTTCTATAGCGATATCTAAAATATAAGCAAATTTTTAACTCATGTCTTCGGCTAAAATGTACGCTCTATAGCAAATAAAATATCTCATCACATAAGCTTAATACAGAATTGAAGTATAGGTTACTCTATTTATTCTGCATATGAAAATTTAGTAATAGATTTCATAATAACCGTCAAGGATGTGGATAGGTTTTGCGTTTTTGCAGCCATTATATGACTTCACTGAGCCTGCTATTGTGTGCAGTTTATCAAACATCGCTATTTTGTCTTTCGTGTAGAATCTGTAAGAGATGCATTTTCTGGAAATAGAAGTATTTGAAATGCAGATACCTTGCAAATAATCATGCAATTGTAGCTCATATTTTGCGCCTGTATTCATGCAAGGTGATAATATAATTCAGGGCGTAGGCCCTGTTGGTAGAAAACAAATAAATATTACCTCGGAAATGGAATACGCCGGGTGAAATTGGAGGCACAGCAGTTTTAAGACATCAAGTTTACAGATTTATAACACGGCATGCAGTATAAGTGTGTTCATTTACAACCATTTTAACTCAAATAAAAGTAAAGTGAATCAGATAAAAATCGGTTCAGCTAAATGAAAGATAGTAACTGTCATGTGAAATAATGAATTAAATTTTACGTAACGTGAGTAACATTTAAATTTCACAGAATAAATTACGATTTCTCGGTCGTCTGAAATCTTTTCGTAAGTGCAAATATACAAAAGTTATACTTTTAAATGTAAAAATCAGTTTAGAGATGTATAAATAACCATTGTGTAAAGACACAGTTGGACGTTTAGAAATTTAAAAATGATTATTATATTTTTCCATTGCACTTGAACAATGTGCACATTTGCGATTTTGAAATGTTCTATTCTATTCTACATAATTTTAGCAGATAAAGCTAAAAGTTTTAGAGTCATAACCATTCTAAAAGTTTTCTCATTTCGTAGTGCCCTATCAATGTACGAAAATAATAAGAAATTTCATCAGACTCAAGAACCGTTTCTTTCGCAACTTGTCAAGAAGTATCGAAAAATGAAAAAAAAAATATATAGTTTCACCATTTAAAAAAATATAAAAATAGGAACCGAAATCCATTGAATAAATATGTGTATGCATTAATAATCCTTCGTGGAATATAGTAATCATGTTGCTGTAATAAATTTATAGTTTTCACGGTGGAATATTAATGCATATATATATAATTCCACGTTTTAAGTTCATTTTTCTCATATTTATAAAATAGAGAAACTAGAAACTATAAATTTATAAAAGTAACATCTATACCCTATCCAAAAAAAACTATTAATGCATACATATCTTATTCAATGGATTACGGTTCTTATTTCATATATATATACATATATATAAATATATATATATATATATATATATATATATATATATATATTCTTTTGAAATGCGAGCTTTAATAAAATTCATTGTACTCTTTCTGTGCAAAAAAAGAAATTTTACCAGATATAAGAAAATTTTCTTTTGCATGGTCTTCTCAAATATCTACTCATGAACATATCTTTATATATAAATTGGAAAGCAAAACAAGATAGAAATATGTGAACAAAGAGAGAGTGTGAAAAATAGAAACCAATCAAATTGCGTGCATCACATCCAGTTCAAGCTCAATGCTTGTACGTGCTTCTTCTGCTTACATAAATCCGGCTGCAATTTGTTTATCCATAAGGCTTCGTATGTGGCTAGCTCCATTTTGTTTTTTCATTTAGTAATTACTTTGAATGCTACGTCTGGAGAACATACGTGCGATGTTTCGATGATATGATGCGCAATAGCAGACGTTTATTCATCATTTGATTTAAAACAGGCGTTTAAGTTGCAATGTTCGCTCATTCGAGTAATTAACCGTCTGGTCGATCGGCCTACGTAAGTTGATCGACAACTTGCCCATGTATAATATTTGATATCGACATTAACGGCTGTTTCTCTTTGATTGCTGGTAAAGGCAAATAACACTCGTAGTTTGGCTGCATTAAATATGCGTGTTAATGCTGCTTCAACTTTCTTTTCTGCCATTCGGGATACTGCATCCCCCTTAAATAGAATGATTAGGCAGACTATTTTCTTTTCTGTCTCATAATAAGTCTGTTTCTGTTTAATTCCCCTTTCAATAATTGATTCATTTAATTATCTGGGATAGCCATTAGACATTTAATCGTTAATTGCTTTATTATATTCATTTTCTCTAGAATCTTGACTAACCAACCTGTCATTTCTTGAAAAGCAACCACGAACTATTGATAATTTATATTGAAATGGCAAATACTGTGCAGACCATGTTGGTTTATGGTAAATTGTTCTGTTTAATTTACCATTAGTTTCTTTCTGTAATAGTAAATCTAGGAAAGGCAGACAGTCATCTTTCTCGTGCTCTGACGTGAAGCCGATATTATTATGTTCTTTCTTGAAACTTTGAAGCAATGTTCCTGATTGCGACCTGTTTTTAAGTACAAGAAATATATCATCCACGTACCGTATATATTGAGCACATTTACTTATATCACTCTTTAATGATGTATTTTCTAGGTGCCCTAGAAAAATCTCAGCCAACACTGGAGATAAGGGGCTTCCCATTGCGACACCATTAGTCTGTTTGTATATGCTTCCATTAAAACAAAATCGTACGTCTTTCGTGCATAATAAGATAAGCTTGCGTAGAGTGTGACCTGTCACCGGCGATGGTAATTTCTCTTGTTGTACCACTTTGACTATAATGTCAATGGTTTCATCAATTGGAACATATCTTGAATTTTGTTTACAAACTCATACGAATAGGCAACCGAATGATTACCTAATAGTTAACGTAATGTTTTGAGTAAACGAATTAGCCATTTAGCTAGTGCATGAAACTGAGAATTTACCATTGATAAAATTGGCCTGATAGGACAACCTCTTTGGTGTGTTTTGGGTAATCCGTACATAATTGTTGTAGATGATCCAACCGGCTGAGATTTTTCTAGTGCATATTGATAATACGTCATTAAAGAGTGACATAAGTAAATGTGCTCAATATATACGGTACGTGGATGATATATTTCTTGTACTTAAGAACAGGTCGCAATCACGAACATTGCTTCAAAGTTTCAACAAAGCACATAAGAATATCGGCTTCACATCAGCGCACGAGAAAGATGACTGTCTGTCTTTCCTGGAAGTACTATTAGAGAAAGAAACTAATGCTAAATTAAACAGAACAATTTATCATAAACAAACATGATCTGCACAGTATTTGCAGTACAGCAGTTTTGTGCCATTTCAATATAAATTATCAACAGTTCGTGGTTGCTTTTCAAGAATTGACAGGTTGGTTAGTCAAGATTCTAAAGAAAACGAATATATTAAAGCAGTTAACGATTTAATGTCTAATGGCTATCCCAGACAATTAATTGAATCAATTATTAAAAGGGGAATTAAACAGAAACAGACTTATTATGGGCCAAAAAAGAAAACAGTCTAACTAAATATCATATTCAAGAGGTATGCAGTTTCCCGAATGGCACAAAAGAAAGTTGAAGCAGCATTAACACGCACATTTAATGCAGCCAAACTACGAGTGTTATTTAGGGTAACACACTTGTCTTTACCAGCAATCAAAGAGAAACAGCCGTTAATGTCGATATCAAATATTATGTACCAATAAACATGCGCAAGTTGTCGATCAACTTACGTAGGCCGATCGACCAGACGGTTAATTACTCGAATGAGAGAACATTGCAACTTAAACACCAGTTTTAAATCAAATGGCGAATACACGTCTGCTATTGCGCGTCATATCATTGAAACATCGCACGTATGTTCTCCAGACGTAGCATTCAAAGTAATTACTAAATGCAAAAACAACAGGGAGCTAGTCACATGTGAAGCCTTATGGATAAACAAATTGCAGCCGGATTTATGTAAGCAGAAGAAGCACGTACTAGCATTGAGCTTGAACTGGATGTGGCGCACGGAATTTGATTGGTTTCTATTTTTCACACTCTCTCTTTGTTCACATATTTCTATCTTGTTTTTGCTTTCAAATTAATATATAAAGATATGTTCATTAGTAGATTTTTGAGAGACCATGTGAAAGAAAAATTTTTTAGTGTGATAAAAATTTCTTTTGTTTTTGCACACAGAAAGGGTACAATGAATATATATATATATATATATATATATATATATATATATATATATGCAAAGTAAATAGAAAATTAAGGCGTGAATGGGGTATAAAATAGGGGATTAAACAAGAAGAAGTATGTATTACATCCAAATCAGGTTGAAAGCACAAATACGCTTCTTCTGTGCGCATAATGTAGACCGCAATTTGTTTATCGTATGTGGGTCATTCATTTCTGTTTTTTTTTCATTTAGTCCTTATCTTAAAGGCCAACTCAAGAGAACAGTCATTAATCTTTTATTCTACCGAAGCGTTTAAACTACGATGTCCTTTCATTCATGTAGTTCACCGTTTGTTCGATCGGCATATATGCATATTATGTAAATTTTTAAAAGTTATTGGCCACAATTTATTGTGGGCTATTAAATTTGAATACATATAAAGCTTCACAGTAGGTTTTATTTTACGTTCATTCAGTTAGCATAAAATTTAGTTAGTTTACGAACAGTTTAGGAAGAGAGTCTATTGCTTGCCATAATTTAAAAAGAAAACAGATAAAATACAAAATATATTTATGCTTGGATTTACAGGTAAATTATGTGTGTGCATATGAACGCGGGTTCGTTATAGTGTGGTCTAAATAATTATTTTTTGGTGTTTCGACTTATTCACGATTACAAGAATCACAATATCTGATTCAAATTATTACTTCTATCTTATTTAGAAGATGGTATTCCAATTGCCATTTTTATCATGGGAATATAATGAGATTTACATTGATCAAAATAATGCATTGAAAATTCAGCATATGCTTTTAGAAATTATTTCTTTATTTATTTTTGTTTTCTAATAAAGTCACTGTCAAACTAATTTAAGTTTGCTCTTGATTTTAGTCATTATAAAAAGAAATAAAATGGGTGCATTTTCTTAAATTTGCCAACTTTGAAAACGCTATATCTAATGAGGAAAACCGCAAACATGTTATTTTAAAAGGGCCTTTAAATGCATAATGCATATCGTATAAAAAGGTTTCAGCTACATAATTCTTAATCTAAAATTTGAACTACTTTTCTCGAGTTATTCTATTATTAAATGGGTTTATGTTGCACCAATATAATTTAATAGCTACGATTTGTAGTTAAAATTAGGCAAAATCGTATTGATTTTAAATGTAATATGAAATTCAAATATTATTTTAACTCGTAATAAAAATATCATGGGCATCATTTAACTAATATATACGGTATACATTTGTTTTTTTCATATAATTGATTATAATTTCATGAGTAGTTACAATTCGACGAATAATGACAAATAAGCTAAGTGCAATAAATGATTTTAAATGTGAAACTTTTTGCGACTTATTAGACATTAAATTTAAATTTATATGAAGCCCGGAAATTTACGTTGATATTCGGGCTATTCCACAAACATCTGTAAAACACATTTTGCGATACAGGTGTTTTTGTGAACTACTTTTCGAATCAAGCAACGTATTATTATTCATTGTCTGTAAATTTCGATAGCAAGATGAAAGTAGTTATTGTTGAAAGCTGACTTAAAAGGTCATTCTACAGGAATTTAAAAGTGAGCGAATTAAAACAAAAATTTTATAACGATGTGTAAGGACTCAGAATTTTCTTGTTGACGATCTGTGTCAACAGCGTGGTGGCTGACACACGTAGAAATCCGATTAATAGATAATCGATCTGTATGAGTAGTTGTGCGGCAACAAAAAAATTGGCGTGACTGAGATCCAATTGACTAGGTGACATAGCGTATCTTTCGCAAATCCAGAAATCAGCGTAGGTAAACGATTAAGTGTGTAGTGCGACAGCAATCACGCGTAATGCACAGTAGTAAATGTCAAACTAGTGTGGCGATGCATGGTAAATTCACCGTGATTATATGTTTGTGCAAGCGTACGCTCGCAAATATCGCTTGTTTTAATTGGTACCACGTAAATGAAATTTGAATTTCATTTAGGCAATATGTCGGCGAATTGTTCTGAGCCGTTACAGATGTATATTGGAATATAACTACTGTTACTGCACTTAAAATTCTTTCTTAAATACCTACTTAATAAACTCTGGTATATTTGAATGAGACAGTTGTTCTGAAGGCAAATTTCCGTCTGTTTGACAAAGTTTTAAATGATAAAATAAATGTCTACATACTACTTCTGACTCGGCAAAAAACGCCAGCCAATCTTTCAAAATATATCGTACGCTGCGAAGAAAACAGATAATTTTGTTAACCCTGCCTATATAAGTGGACTTTTAACTACTTTACAGCCCTGTCTTCTTTCACTAAAGCTCCAGAGTTGCACGCTCTTGCCAGCATCTAATTTATGTTTTCCTCCAATTCCGCTTAATCGAGAAATCCATAAACTGTTAAGCAAAAAGAAAAAGATGACAATCTTGTAATCGTAGATAGGTTGTAACAGACGACAAAATTAATGACACCAAATGATTTGACCCAGCGCGTTATAATATGTTTTTACTGAACAGTTTTGAACTCTCTGTATCCAAACCATGCGTTTCCTCTGTCTGCAAGGATCATGCGGGCACCTATTTTTTCTAAACAAGTCTAGAATATTACCGTCTCCATTGTGGTAACTGACAGTGTTTCGAAATCTTGGTAATGGGAATACAAAAGTATAATGATTATTTTACAGATATATTATTTTAAAACCGCATATGCTTACTAGTTTCACTTCTATACAACTCTAGCTTAGTTGTAGTGGCAATAATAGTTAAACTTCAAATAGAAAATTTTCCGGTAGTTCCATGCTACATATTTCGACATTTATTTTAAATTAAATATTGCTTGTGCCATTCCAAATCTCTTCTACATATATCCAAGTTTTACTTTTATGCAATTCTGTTTCACTAATTTAAAACTGTTGACCTAAATTAATGGCAAAACTGTTCGTGAGAATGCCTGTTTATGATTATTTTGTTTTAATGCAAAATGCTAACCGGAATCTAAAAATAAATCACAGTTTAATGTAATTTAATCCGAATTGGACAAAATATGTTATCGTTCATAATTATTTGAAATTTTCTGTAAATGGTCAATCTCCTTAGCAGAGCAAATTTACCGAATAAATTTTAATGTACGATTTTTAACTGTTCTTTGATAACAATCACCGTTATAGAAAAACAAGTACATGCATAACGTATTTTACTTCTCGGCTAAATATTCATAAATGTTTCGATAACTAGAAAGCAAGTACAAACCTTTTCATTTTATTTTGATAAAAGATCCAAACGCATAAAAAATATCCTTCTACACGTGTATTCCACGAATATATCTAATGCACGTTTCTCACTTATAACGGCCCATGGGCATTAAAACCCGCCACATTTCAAGATTGTGTAATGAAATATCACAATGCTGAAATTTTTTCAGATATAATCGCTTCCAAAATCCCAAATGCCCTCTCGGCTATAGCGACAAAATTTTGAAATTGACGAGACAAAATACGTAAGAGATATTGTTAGAAATTACCCCCAAATAATCTCAAACACTTATAAGCATTTATTCAGGTATCATTTTTTTCAATATTTCGATTTATTAACGGAAATTTATATGGTCCTCACTCAGACTGTTAAATGGATACGAATTACACGTTATGGATATTATAAAAAATAAATAGTTGTGATCATATTTCTTATTTGTAAGCTTGAACCTATTAATTTCTCTGAATAGATGTGTACCAAGTACTGGGACCTCCGTTTGTATCTCAATACAGATATTGGACTACATAACATTTTCTACGGAAAATTATTCTTTATTAACTTTGATACGAAATTAAGAAGTTGTATATAATTGAATAAGTATTTTCGAATTAAACTTCTGTTGTCAGTTCAACATTAGTTAAGCATCAAGGGAAAAAAGCCGGGCATTGTAAATTTTAGAAATAATACAACATATATTCCTGCAATTTTGTCTTCATTAACTAATGAAAATAACAAATTATTGATTATTTCGGGTAAATTTGGAATGATTTTCTAGAAAATTTAAAATGTTAAATAAAGGAGGCCCAAATAATAAAAGTTATTATTATGTTAGAGTAAGCTTGACGAATCTAAGCCTAACAAGATAGGTTTATATGGTAACCAGTTAATAACTTTTTTTCTATTGAGAAATATTGCATTGAAAATATATTGATGTGACAGTTCTGCTACAAAATATAATATGTCACATCAGTAAATAAATGGATTGCAAATAAAAAATATCGTTTTTTATATGAGCTACATCTTTTATGTCTAAGTGAATATTTTATTTAAATAGCTAAAGCGAATTATAATAAACGAAGTATTTTTACAGAAATAAAATTGATAAAAATCTATAAACATTTAAATATTTTCTTATTTGTGGGTACATTAATCCACAAAGTCAATATTGATAAGATCACTGTTTACGCTGACATTTCCTACAATTGCTTATCCTGAATCAACTAATACATCTAGAGTGTTGCAGCGATTCTCCACCAATTTAAAAATCTAACGTAAAGAGACAATAGCCACCTCAAACATAACTAGTTTAAATATTTCTCAAAATTATTTTTTTAAACTTCGACATATGACATGTTTTTTATGTATATGTACACAGATTTACCTCATCAACATAAAATATAATGTTAAAACCTTAGTAAAATGGACTATGCGATAGTTTACATATTGATATGTGTATAACAATATTTTTCCTTAAAATTCACGAAAATTTATTGAACATAATTTAAGTATAATGATGCTTTAATTCATTCGTGTACCGTATGTTTATATTGCGTGAGAGACAATTTATTCATCTGAATATATTTCATATACAAATTTCTTCGACAAAAAAGATTATAATTGAGTTCATAATACAAGTTCTGGAAATCAAATGTAGCCCAACTACTGAATCATTTTGCCACATTTAATGTCATTAGCATACGTTGAGGGATTTTTTTCTAAACACTTCTTTTTAGCGAAATATTATCAATCAGATACCCAAGGTGTCAAGTCATAGTTTTATTATTTCAATGCTCAACAGTTGCTAAAGCTAATCCTAATTTTAATTTATCAAAATAAAGATATTTAAACTCAATACAACGTCAGAGACTAACGCCCAATTAGCTAGAAAAAATTCAGATTTAGACTGCATGTCTATATAATATCAAGACTCGTGTCAAATTATGGTGTCTCTTTTATTATTATTATTATTATTATTATTATTATTATTATTATTATTATTATTATTATTATTATTATTATTATTATTATTATTATTATTATTATTATTATTATTATTATTATTATTGTATTATTATGAATATTATTATTAGTAGTAGTAGTAGTAGTAGTAGTAGTAGTAGTAGTAGTAGTAGTAGTAGTAGTAGTAGTAGTAGTAGTAGTAGTAGTAGTAGTAGTAGTAGTAGTAGTAGTAGTAGTAGTAGTAGTAGTAGTAGTAGTAGTAGTAGTAGTAGTAGTAGTAGTAGTAGTAGTAGTAGTAGTAGTAGTAGTAGTAGTAGTAGTAGTAGTAGTAGTAGTAGTAGTAGTAGTAGTAGTAGTAGTAGTAGTAGTAGTAGTAGTAGTAGTAGTAGTAGTAGTAGTAGTAGTAGTAGTAGTAGTAATTATACTAGTAGAAGTATCAATAGTAGTAGTAATAATATTAATAGTAGTAGTTGTTGTAGTAGTAGTAATAGTAGTAGTAGTAGTAGTAGTAGTATTTGTAATATAGTGTTATTATTATCTGAGTCATTTGAGATTTGAAGGTTCGATCTGAAGGGTTTACTCCAATATAATACTCTTGTTCAAAATATTTGTTTTTTTTTATTTGGCATAAGTTTATCTTGAATAAATAAAAGTAATTAGACAATAAAAAATAATTATTGGTGGTGATAACAATTCTTTAAATCGAACAAAAGCAAAACTACCGCCAGTCTCACGCACTTAGTGCGTCGAAACTCGTCAGTGCGTTGCGACTGGTGGTAGTTTTGTTATGTTGTTAGACGACTGGTTAAATAAAATTGGATTGGTTTTTCATTCAATCTCGCAAACTTGATTTAAAGAATAATTATATAATACACAATCGTGGTTTGAATTAAATTTCAACAATTTTTCACAAAATCAACTCTGAATTTCAGAATTAGAATCATGTCGCCATTTATTAACGCAAGCCAATATTCTGCTTACGGTGCTTAGCAAATGTTGTTAGAATCAAATCGGGTAAAATAGACATTAATCAACTTTCTAGTTATGGCAGTTTATAATCTGCGTCAATATTATCAATTTTTTCCTATACTAATTGTAAAATGAATATAACTTATGTTACTGATACTCTTTATTTCTCAACGGACAATTTCATTTAAATCGTAAAATATCGACAATATAATTTGTCATACAAAATAGATTTTTATCGCCTATTTGTACCATCACGTATTTAAATTTAAATTTAAATTCCACTCTCCATATTTAAATATTTCTTGAGATTTAAGATGATGCAATACATCAACAGAAATCTAAAATTAGATGATAAAACATGATTTTGAATTCAGTTTGATGAGTTTAAATTTCTCGAGGAACTGATGCTATTCTTTTTCATACAAAATATTTTACTCATATTCATTTATATTTCATTTATTCAAAATATTTCATTCATGTGGCAGTTTAATAATGCTTAAGCGCGATTGTGTATATGTTTTTCTAGCACAATAATTCCAATACAAAACACAGAATTTTAGCATGCCACGACAAGTTGCCTCTAAATCCTGATCCGGATATGCACATTTAACACTGAAAATCGCATAAGAGCACTACGCAATTTCATATCATTTTAAATATATTTATAAATTTCTTCCAACAAAAACAATTAGTTCTGATTAAACGAACATTGGTTGCGCGGGTGGTGATAACAATTATTATAATCAAGGTTGCGATCTTGATATATACACCTGAGCCATTAATTACTTACATATGTCAGTATAAACTAAGAATTGTATAGTGTAGAAAAGGCAATTCATCCAGTAGACCGGTTTCGTCCTTATTGGGAACTCATCAAGTACTGGCCAGAATTTGCCGCGGACAGGATACGAACCTGGGCACGTCTGCTTCGGAATCTGGTGCTCTAACCACTGAGCTATCCTGCCGCTATCCTGTGCGGCAGCATATAACAAATTAGTTCAATTATGACCGGAAAGATAAACCACAGACAGCATGAACGGAAAGTATAATCTTATGCACATTCGTTTCGTACTTACTGGCGACGCATTAATTGAAGCCGGTATTACGCCCTTTACCCAATATATATATTTGGATGAGGAATGTTGGAAAAATATATGGATTCCTATACAAAACTGAACTGTATCTTTTTTTAAGATAAATTGAATTCATCGATAGAGGAATGCAAAGAAATATTGGGAAGTGAGAACAGATGGATTGAAAGTGAAATTAGGACATTTAAAAAATTTATATTTCAGACTTTGTCACCTTTAATTTTTTGGCAGAATCTCTTACTTCTGTAATAAATCCTGTAATTACATTTTCCTACATTGGCGGTTTTAATAAATTTTTAGTTAAATTAGAGAAACTGTATACGAATACTATTACAAAACAGACCACATCTATATATTTACGTATAATTCGTTATATAATTGAAATTTCTTGGCTTGTGACATCAACTTTATATTGGTAAATAAGATTTATGTCAAAGATGATGATTGCGCTTCGCAGGATGAAACATGTTTACAAAATTCAAAAAATAACTTTCAATTATGTTAGCTATTTCAAGGCTATAAGTCAAATTGAAAATGAATATGATTGCAAAGCTATAATATTGATGAAACTTTTCAATATTTCAACACATATTCATTATTTATAGTGTTGCTCAAAATCTTAAACTAGATTACTTATATACACTGTATGATTTGGATCCGATATCGAAATTATTGTAGATTTTTTAATACTGCAAATATTTAGACACAAAATGCCTATAGTAAGCTAAATATATTATAAATTATAATAAATACTTTCGCCTAATTTTTAGTATATAATTTTAAGCAATCGTACGTTTATGTCACCTTATATTATAAATGGAACATTGCATATAATATCGAATGGTATGTTTCTGCAGATTTGTTTTATTAATATTTGACATATTCTTGTAATAACAATATGCATATGCCAACAATGGAATTTGTTTCAACTAACAAGACCGAATCAGTACGCCACATAACATGAGTATGGCGACAAAAATCCAGATATATACCAACTTGTGCTTCCTGGGCAGTCTTTACTTCAATTCCAGCATCGTGTATACCTGTTTTGTTCTGAAATTCCAACAATCTAGACCTGATCTGAAACAATGTTATACGGGCTGTGCTATCTAATGCATTAACTTCGAAATTAAGTAAAACGGCCGGATGTGATCCTATAAGTTTAGTAGATATAAGCCGAGAATTAAGCAATCCTATCAAGTACTTTTAAAAGATTGGGTTTTGCACATTGCGCACTTCTTAAATATTATTAAAATCGTCGCGGTCGAGATTTGTTTCCATGATAGTTGAAACAAAAAGTGGGCCGTCCTACATTGATATGTGCTAGTTTGCGTATGTTTACGACCATTTAGAATATTTGCGCAAATATTTCAGAAAGCGATTTTACTTCGGAGCGTAAAATTTTATTCCTTTTCTGTTAATCATAATTCTTGGCATAGGTGATAACCCTAACAAATAGAAAATTAAATAGATTTTTAAAACTAATTATCCAAATGCTTTGACATTAGCGTTTCTTTATATCTTTTCAATGATTTCATGGAAGACTGACATATTGTATCTCCTTTCACTTCTTCTGGAGTATTTGATTTTAGTGGGGCAATTAGATCGCCTCCCGTGATGGAAAGCCTATGAATCGAAGACTTATTAACAAACGAAATTTAGTAAAAGGAAAAGATTGATTTAATTTACTGTCACATACTGCGAAACATATATTCAATTGTATATATCTTTTATGTTCAAATACTTATAAATAAATAAATATATATTAGGATGATAACTTATAATTTTATATTTCCTTATCCTAATATTTCTCAGTTAGTCAAAAAATTGTATTGCCTGTTTCTTTTATAATGAAAAATGATATTACTAATTGTTAATGAACATATTTATTAAACTTGCTTACTGTAAGTTAAATGAATTTTCTGTTTTATTTTTTAATTTGTGTACTCTCAATATAAGTTTGTTAGCTTTAAATTTTAAAGAATGCATTTCACTATTTTTAAATTTGTTAAAAACATTATATTTATTCACCGCAATTGCCTCTAAAGTATGTCATTTTGTCTAAAAACATGGAGAGCACGACATTCTTCAACACAAATTTTATCGAAAACACAACAGAAGAACACGTGCAAATGACATGTTTTCGAAAGAAACAAAATAGTGTTTAAAATTTGATAAAGAGAGAAATTGAATATCATTAACTTGCGTCGGTTATTTGGGCGAATATGTGGTAAACATATTCACAACTTCAAATAAACATTATTTGACTTATTTAATTATATTTTCAGATTTGACTATACTATACTTGTATATATATATATATATATATATATATATATATATATATATATATATTGTAGAAAAATACAGACTTTCACACAAAAACCTGCAACTTTACACAAACACGAATATTTGTTACCATTTTTTTCTTTTAATCTTCTTTTGATTTTTAAAAATGCCGAACGACGTCATCAAATCAGGTAGGAGTCAGGATGGCTAAGATTGTGTACCTTTGGGGGTCCTTATTAGGGCCGGTAATGCGTCTGCCGACAAATGGCGAGAAAGTTAGTTAATTTAGCAGTGTCTAGAAATACTCCTAGACACTTGAGACCAGCTCTGGTTGACTGGCTGTTGTTCCTTCTGTTGTGGCGGGTGAGTGGCTCAGTAATCTCGTTGAAGGTCCAATAAGTATATTTGCTCCGTCACACAAACTGTGCAGCAACAAGATAGACGTGACTGAAATTCCCACTGTGTGTGAAGCAAGTCCAAAAATCAGTGTAGGTAAAAAGCCAGTATGATAGCAGACATCGCGCACACATAGCGCAAAGCAGAAGGCAAACGCGATGATTGACTGACATGGTAAATTCACCGTGCTTAAACAGTTTTTAAATCACACGCCAATCACACGCCATTTTTTAACGGCAACTTTCGCTTACACTAATTGGTGCCGCCCAAATTGAGTTTGAATTTAATTTACGCAATATGTGGGCGAATTGTTCTTGAGCCGTAACCACTTTGTTCAAATTCAAACACCTTGGAGTACAGTGTCTGTACAAATAATAATATTTTTAACCCTCACATAGATTCATTGATATGCAAATGATTTAAAATTTTCTATGTGAAATTTGTGTAAATTAAATCAATTATGCGACAAAAATTACAAATATTCATACAAATTATGTGGAATCTATCATAATAATTAATTCTGTATACTCTGTATTTAAATCGATAGAATAATACACACATAAAATATAGCAGACTAAGTGTGGATCAAAATGAGCTATGTAAGTTAAACATGTTTACAATTTTTCTTGTCAGTTTTCATTAAAAATTAAGACAGAATGATTGGGAAGATTTTAACCGACAGCCAATGCACATTAGCAGAAGCAAGCATGTACTTGCAAATAATAGCTTAGGCGAAAGCAGGTTCGAATTTGAGCATTAAAACACATCCATTAAAGCAGAGGCCATACATTCAAGGGTGCTCGAAATCACATTGTGTCCATTTTGCAGAACAATCGAGCTGATGGAGACCAATTACTGAAATCAAATTTACGAACATAAAATAAACACCAATTCTAGTGTATCTGACAGTCGTTTTGCTACGTTTTCCGACTATATATATATATATATATATATATATATATAGTGTGTGTGTGTGGGTGTATGGGTGTGGGTGTATGGGTGTATGTGATAGAGAAATCATAATTCAACGAATTATCTTTATTATTACTAACAGTGTCTACAGCCAATATTCCGAATTCATCTGTCATATTTTGTTCAGTCAATAATAACTGAACATCCGTCGTATACAATCACAGCTTCTCTTCGCCTACCTTGCATTTACGCAATGTACACTAATTCTTTTTTTAAAGCCATATTATGGCTCATCGACTTCATTTTAATAATATAAGCAATTACTGCGTGTTTAGCATTTTGAGGCAATTTTGCAACTTTCAATGGTGTTTTGTTGATATTTTTATTCAAATCCAGCTTGACGTCTATTTGATTTATTTTTTTACACGTTTAAACAAAAACTAACAGTAACAGTTTTTCGGAAATTGTGTGGTATAGAATATTAAATTTAATACTACAAATGTGACATGTCAGTAGCATATGTTCACAGATTGCTGATTTTGATGCAAGAGTTGCACCACGTTTTCAATAATTTTGGGGAAAATTCCTATTTACTATGATTTTGAGTCTCTTTTTTACTTGCTAAAATAGTGAGCGTTGCAGGAAAATTTTGATTTGTATAAGGTTAATGTTGTTGACAACACGCAGAATATTTTAATCTTAAATTCGCATAGGTTGTGCTGTGTTTGTATCTGCGGAAACTGAGCTTTAATGGCTTGGGCTATAGTTCTTTCGAAAATTTTAGCTGAATTATCACCTCAAAAGGTAAATTCAGCGTTATCCTTTTAATTTTACTTATTACCGCGGCATGTATATAAATTGATAAATGTATTTCTCTGTAGCATTACGTCCATGATTCCGACAAAATTAAACACGGTGCATCATATATAAGTTATACAATGGTATTGGTGTTTAATTCATGATCGCAAACTCGATTTAAATAATTGTTTTTACCCCCCGCGCAAACATTGATTGTTTAATTGCATTACAGAGATATATATATATATATATATATATATATATATATATATATATATATGGGTAAGCTACAAAATGCTAATGTTTGTGGCTGCAAAGAAATTTTTCAAACGATATTTCCAGTCAAGTTCTATGTTTTCAAAACTACAAGAGGTGAGATCCGCATATTTTCAGATATATGCATTGCGGTTTGAATCTCGCTAGTCAGTTTGTCGTCCTACTTTGATGATAATCATGGAAGATCAATACGTGTGACTCACGGTAGTTTTGTTATGTTGTTTGACTTTTGGTTAAATTCATTTGGATTGGGGTTTAGTTACGCTTATTTAAATCAATCAGTTACGTAAATATCTAAAATCAATCATTCCAAAGTATGAGAGTTAGTTTAGTTAGATTTACATTAAACTATGTTTTTGAATCGAACAAATCACATTAATGAACATTGTTTTAATGAGATGTTATGCAAAACGAAATTTAATGTAATAAAATCGGTGTTTGTACTCTTTATGTCAATTTACATTTCCGGAAATCTTTAGTTCACATTTCAGCTGATTCAACCATTAAGTTTAGCATTAATTATGCAGTCTTGTACAGACGCAGCATGTGATTGTTCATTACATAAATAGGTAATACAAATGACCTACAAGACAGGCAAAATCAAGCTATGAATAAAAAGAATCCCAATCCCTATTTGGTTGTATTACGCGACTTTTAAGCGTTTTATTGCTTTTCTTGCATTGCTTCGAATAAATATGTGATGATTAATAACAATGTTTCCAATACATTGTATTTACACCAATGCTGTAGCAATATTT